>JAOTRO020052139.1:0-14860 GCA_028566515.2 Pyracantha coccinea | reverse complement strand
ATGTATGACAGGTGGAACTTGGGAATCTGATGACACATAGATTTTTTTTTTCCTCTCCAACGAGTTCACCCAAAGGACCCCCAAAAAAAAGAAAAATAAAAATAAACAGAGGTCCCGTCCTCCCAGGTAACTCAATCGAACAAATGCATGTTAAGTGGCAAATTCACAAGTACAGCCGTCTTGCATGTATGACAGGTGGAACTTGGGAATTTGATGACACATAATTTTTTTTTTCTCTCCACAAGTACAGCCGTCTTGCATGTATGACAGGTGGAACTTGGGAATCTGATGACACATAGATTTTTTTTTTCCTCTCCAACGAGTTCACCCAAAGGAAAATGATAGGTGATATAAGCTCAAACCTTAGAGTACAAAGTCAATCTCAACTCCTATGTTATTTCCCCTTATTGAATTTCATAACCATCCATTAATCTGTCTTTCAAATTCTTCCATTTAATTATAAATAAATTGCATAACTAAATCATACGTCTAAAAATTTAAGGATATTACATATATTCTGGAAAAAAGAGGCACACCACCTGATATCTTTGATAATGGTCCTCAAAATCCATGGCGTTTCACAAACTCCACAAAACGGCATCAATAACAAGTTTAGAGTCACTCTCGACATGCACATGCATCAGGTGTCTTCTTCTAGCCCAGATTCGGGCCTCACGCAATGCCATGGCCTCAACAACATTGATGGCGAAAGGCCCCCAGATTCATAGCATCAACCATAATAGGCTTACTACTCCAGCTCCTGATAATGAAACCTTTCGCCGCCACAAAGTATGACACCGAGCCATCAAAATTTATTTTAACATAAGGAGACAAAGAGCAGATCCACTTAATCACGTTATCATTGTTTGTTACCTACATATGTGTCCCACTCTTCGCATTATCCTTGAAATATGCTTCCATTTTTATCATTCCAAATTTACCAACAAATAGAGACAGCTTTGCTTAAATTGCTTACAACATTTGAATTTTTGTAGGAGAGACTCGCAAGCCAATCACTTATCCTAAGACTGCTCTCAAAGTCAGGTAAGGGCATATGAGTAGCACAACTCCAAACTTGTTTAGCATAATTACAATGGAGGAACATATGATCTATCCCTTCCTCCTGGTCGTTGCACATGGGGCATTGAGTATTAATGTTATGAATGAACTTACTAAGTCTCTTTCTAGTTTGCAACTTACCTTTTATGAGATTCTCGGCAAATAACCTTAATTTGGGGGCAGGGTCTGCTTCCACACTCTATTTATAAGGTTTTGATCCAGAGAATGGTCACGGTCCTCCATTTGAAGCCTAATAGCAAAGTTAATCGAGAACTTACCTTTGTTACTAGGCCCCCAGACAACAGCATCCTTAGAGGAATGAATAAGGATAGGAATGTTACAAATTTTGTTTGTTATATAGGAGTCAACTACTCATATTAGAGTGTTCCTATCCCAATGCCCATCCACAATGAACTCAGCAACCTTGGTTCCCTATTGAATTTGATGTCCTTGGTTTTCTGGGATGAGATGGAATAGAGGGTGAGGAAAACCCCAGTTATGAGTCCAGAACAGTATATCCTTGCCATTACCCACAAGCCATCTTATCCTCTTGCTAATGATGTCCTTTGACCCAAGATTCCTTTCCAGGCAAACGAGTGGTATTGTTTAATTTTTATCTCAAAAAAAAATCCTCATGTCTAAGGTATTTTTTTTTTTTTTGGCAATGTTTGCCCACCAATTATCCTTATCATATAGCACTTTCCAACCAAGTTTAGCAAGACAAGCCTTATTGGAGTGGTCTAGGTTCTTGATACCTAAACCACCCTCACTCTTTGGTCTACAAACATCCTTCTAGCTCACAAGGTTACACTTGTGACTGTTGCTCCAGAAAAACTGTCTACAATCCCTATTTAATTGGATTGTTAGTTTATTAGGAAATTTAAAACAGGACATAATATGATTAGGCATACTTGAAAGATTTGATTGGATAAGAGTAAGTCGTCCCGCTTTTGAAAGAGTGTGGGCCTTCAAGCCAGCAAGTTTCTGCTTAAATCTCTTGACTAGCCCATTCACATTTAGAAGGTCCTTCCAAAAAATAATGTTTTGTATACCAAGATATTTCATAATGGTGGTCTTGTGCTAAATCCGGAGAATGTTGACAATTTCACTTCGTATTTGATTAGTTGTATTCTAGGAAAATATAAAAAGGATTTATTGAAATTTATTTGTTGACCCGAAATATTCGCAAACCAGTTAAGAACTTCAAGGACCTTCCTGGCACCCCTTGAAGAAGCCTTGTAAAAAATAAGGCAGTCATCTACAAAAACAAGTTTAGAAACTTTGTATTCAAAAGGGGAGGTGAGCAGGCCAATATGGGATTTTGGGGTATAATCTAATTCATTCAACTTCCTAAATAAGGGTTCCACGCAAATAATGAAAATATAAGGGGATAAGGGATCCCTTTGCCTTATACCTCTACTTGCACAAAAATAACCATGAGACTTACCATTAATGTTGATGGAGAAAGAAGCTGAAGATATACATTCCATCACTAGACTTATCCACTTACTACAAAAACCAAAAGCTTCCAAAACCCTTTTAATGTAGTCCCAGTTTAAGAGATCATACGCTTTCTCCAAATCTAGCTTAATAGCTAGCTCCCCGGTTCTGCATTTCTTCATGTTGAAACTAGAAAACAATTCATGAGCAATAAGAATATTATCTTGTATTGACCTACCTGGAGCAAAAGCACATTGGTTTGGCGAAATGCACTCCTGCAAAAGTGACTTTAACCTGGTGACCATAATTTTTGTTATAATCTTGTAGCTAACATTACAGAGACTAATTAGGAGATAATTATTGACTGTTTCCGGATTCTCCACTTTTGGGATAAAGGGCTATATTAGTGGGATTGATTAACTTTAAACATGTGTTATTTACAAAAAAATCTTTTACCATTTCGCAAACTAAAGGCCACACCACCTCCCAACATTCCTGGAAGAAACTCGCATGGATGCCATCCGAACCTGGGGCCTTACGAACTCCAATGCTTTTAATAGCATTCCAGATTTCATCATTTGAAGGGACTTCAGATGACTTAGTATTATGATCAATTAAAATGCAAGGTTTTATTACCTAAGAGATCAAGTTTGAGTGCTCAATAGTTGGGGGATTAGATCCATTAGTGAACCTTAGTTTGAATTCCTGAACAAAGACTTCCAATCTCTCACCTCTATACCATTAGATACCATTGTCACCTCTGGTTTTATTAATTTAATTTCTCTTTCCCCTGATAGTCACACAAAGTTGGAAAAACCTAGTATTCTTATCACCATGCTTTAACCAATTAGACTTTGCTTTTTGCGCCCACATCATTTCCTCCTCCTTAAGGACTTGGGAGAGTCTATCATTAATTTGAGCCTCAAGATGAACTTTCTCATTAACATGATTTAAAGAGTTATCATTGTAGTTTGCAGACATCAATTCCTTCTGGAAAACATCCAGTTCCCTTAAAAGTTTATCTTTTTTCTCATTGACTGAACCAAACACCATTCGATTCCATCTTTTAACAAGAAAAATAGAGGTACTTAAGCAGCCCTTGAAATGATCCAGATGGGACAACCCCTCACTACAATGCCACACCCTTTTAACAAATTGTTTAAACTCAAGGATGAAGATTCCACATGGCCTCAAACTTGAAACCATTCTTCCTATTAATAACTGGGAAACCAATGGTGTCAAGCAATAAAGGACTATGGTCATGCCCCAGAATAAGATAGTTGTGAAGAACATAACCAAAGTGCAGTTTTAACCAAAAGGAGTTGGCAACGACCCTATCCAATCTTTAAAAAATAAGAGAGTTATCCTTCTGTTTATTAGTCCAGGTAAACGGAACACCTGAAGCTTGTAACGAAACAAGCCCCGCCTAATTAAGAAAATCCACAAAATGAATTGAACTTGCATCGACACTCTGAACCCCTCCCCATTTTCCCTGAATGCAAGTAATATTGTTAAAATCTCCTAACAACATCCATGGCTTATCACCAGGGTTTAGGGCCAGGAACTCCTCCCACAACTTATCCTGGAGCGACTTTTGAGGATAAAAGTAAACAAAAGCAGTAAAATACTCAATATTATCGAGCACATCTTTCACTAGAACATGAATATACCTAGAGAAAGCAGTAATCAAATTAATATTAATAGCACTAGCATTCCAGCAAATAAAAATGCCTCTCGATCTCCCCTCAGGGTTAAAACCAAAAGACTGATAAAAAAAACCTTCTAAAACAATTAACAGGGGCCTTGTCCACAATAGATTTAGTTTCTACAACACAAAAGAAATCAAGCTTAACCAAGCTATTAAGAAAACTAAAAGTACTAGTAAAATCCAGTCTACCTCAACCCCTACAATTCCACATGATACCCTTCATTAGTCAAGTTCTTAAAAATAAGCCAACGGACCAGCTTTATCATCTTCCTTCTCACGGGCGCGTTTTCTTGGACTCAGCAAACCAACAGTTGGCCTAGCACTCACAGACACTGCCTCGCCAGTAACAAAGATACCCGAGGTCTCCCTAGCTTCCGACTCACCACTTCCAACATTTGTCATCATCACATCCTGATTTTGAGTTAAAACACACATTTCATCAAAGAAATTTAACTTTCTTAGTCTAAAGTTAGTGTTAAGGCAAGGCTCAAACGGAAGTAAACACTCAACCAAATCCTCAAACATTAGTAAATCAAACAAATTCTAATCAGTTAAGTGATTCATGGCAGCATGGGACCTATTCTTTTTTATGCCTTGAAAAACCTCTGTGTTTCCACTTACTTGCTACTCCTTCTCCTTTGATTTTTTTCGTCTTTCGCCAGTTCTGCACAATATCAGCATTAGCCACCCATTTAGGTTTAAGAGAAGCAGCCACATCTCTATACGACCTGTCATCCCTGGAGCTTTCACTCATTTTCCTTTTATTTACTTTCCTCCTCCATCTTGGGATAACTGTAGTCCATTCCTTCTCATCAGGCCCTGCATCCTTAACACGTTGCCCGCCTTCCTCGACTTCTTTGTACTCCTTCTCGACTACAGTTGGATTTGGGAAGCACATCATCATATCATTTTCCAAACACACCTTTACATCCTCATCAATAACCATATCCTCCAGATAAACCGACGGTTCATCATAAAAAACCTTGTGAACCATGAAACAGCCATCATTCGGTTCAATTTCAAGGCACATATGCCCATCAACCCTCATTCTCCCGCAGTAAAAACAAACTTCAAAGATCACTTAAAAATAAACTTCAAAGATCTTTTCATAACTAATAAGAATAGGATAATCATCGTCCTGATTGACAATAAGGACATGCTTCAAGGGAAATCACAGATCTTTAGCAAAAAGGTCGTTCAACCCCAAAGTCACCTCATCAACTCTGATCACACGACATAGCAGCTGCGTAATATCCTTGATAATCTTCTTCTCCTTGTATTGCACAGGAACACGAGGAAGACAAGCCTAGACCACCAGTTTGGTAATGACATTAGTGTCCTTGAAGTTCGTAGTCCACCACTTCAAGTGGAAAATTTGTCCACGAACATACCACGGCCGGTTCCTCGTGACAAATTTCAAGACATCTTCATCCAAGAATTCGAGAGTAAACCACTTCTTACCAAAGTGGTCCAATTAGAATGTGCTCTTCACCTCATTTTTCCAAAGCAGCCCCAACTTCCACTTGATCAGACGAGCGTTAAGGGTCTGACCAAGCATCTTGCCCATGAGAACCTATAGACAACATATGATCCACATTAATGGACGGGCATAAATGGGTGTTAACACGGGGTTACACTGCGCTCTATGGTGAAGGTACTCATAGCCCTTTCAACAACAACAACAGGTTCTTGTCCACGTTGAGGAATAGGAAAAGGATTCTCCTAACTAAGAATATAGCCCTCAGAACAGATTCTAGGTTGGCGCGAGGTGTTAGAAGAAGAGGCAGCAATTTGGGGGTTAGACCAACTGAAAGAAGCAGTAAGCAAGGGAAAAGAAAGCAATGAGTTTGATGGGAACTAGAGGCATGCACCAACGAAGGGACGTTTTGGAAGGAACCAACCATCAAAACACACCAAAAAAATAAAGCAAGACAATAAAAAGAATAAATCGGAACCTACTCCATTGGTCGTAATGCTAAACCTCAACCAATTACTGGATATAACAGCCGCATGCAGAAAAACGACATCTCGAATTGCCCAAAATAAAAGCCTACAGCCAATGAAAGCACTTGAGAAAAGCTCAGGAAAACGAAACGTCATCATAGCCAGTAGCTCCAAAAGGAAAGTTAGCCAAATTTTACACACCAAGTAACTCCAGTCATTATGAGAGACATTAACAGACATCCTCAGGGAGTCAAATTGCCAGCCAAAAATCACACCACATAAAACGTCATTCAACAACTCTAACCAACAAAAAGTGGTCCAAACCACTAACATAGAAGACAATCCAAGAAACAAATTGCCAACTACGCACAAGCTAAACAACAGGACAAGAAAACTAAGAGACCTACCCAGATTAACCCCGCCCCTTCGATTTACCATATCATTTATCCAAATATCCAGACAATCATACCCCTCGGGGTTTGCCACCCACTTGATTGTTCGCCAATTAGAAATCCACCCCCAATTACACGAACTATTAACCTATTTTCAATTATCAAAACCCTAACTAGTCTAGCCCAGAAATAACCTACACCACACTCAACTGAGAATTTCTTAACCCTACACCAAATATCTCTAACCCTACTGGTAATCCTAAAGGCCCAAAGATGGAGATCCTTGCAAGTGCGCCAACGGCGCCTCACACGCAGAAACCCTATAACATCTAAAAAGTTTGAAACCCTAAATTATTATCTTTTTTTTTAAGTTTCTTTTTATGATGATATAAGCTACACATTAGATGACATTTTGTTCTTTTCTTTTTCATTTTTCTTAGGTATTTTCTCATGATCCCCTCTTATGTTTTATATGGCCACTTTCTCTACAACTCATGATGAGCCAATTGCTTTTTCTTTTTTTTTCTTTTTTCTTTTTCTTCTGAAGATGTAAAAGAAGATATAAATTTATACAAATATTTTTCGCTAAAATGGGTTGAGGATAAAGACCCTAATTGCTGGAGCCATCCACATATTTTATAATTTCTTTTATTAGTAAATCAATTGATTCTTCACGATCATCTTTGTCAATAACCGGAGTGTAAAATAATAAAAGAGTTATTTCTTTTTTTTTTTAATGAAAGGTAATACTGTTATGAAGTAACATATCGTTGAATGATGGCTTAATTGTAAACTTAGAGAGAGAGAAAAAGAAGAAACGATAAACAAAATGATACCGAACAAGAGCATATTGAATCCCATGGGTCGACCCCGTTCTGATACCATGCAAAGTATTAAAATGATGATAAATAATAAAAATTAATTACAAACTGTATATGATTCTTATTCATAAACACAAAATAGAGAAGAAGATTACAAATTGCCGACGACTATAATCCAAAGATCACATCTTGCTAGAACTTTCGAAATAACAAAAGTATATTTATAAATTATCATAACATAAAAATAAACCAAATTAGTACGACCTAGTGTCCAGGCGAATGACCTATAATTGGTACACTTACTTTCTTTGCCTGATTAATCTCCATTTGCAGACGCGACCTACTGATCATCTTCTTTGTCTGAATAATCTCCACTTGCAGACGCGACCTACTGATCATCTTCTCTGCGTCATCTGCAATGACAAGATGAGATAACTTCATTAGTTACCGGACATATATGCGTTCAACAATGATTTAATGTATACATGAGAGAGAGAGAGAGAGTTATAACTGTGTTTTGGATTTTCATAAACATTGGCAAAGACTATTTCGGATGAAAACAATAGCAATATAATGATGGGAATCATGTAAACAACGCTGGCCTTGCGAACCATATTGTATCAGATCGATTTACAAGTTTGGCTCCTTCGTTCCTATATAACTACTTATAGATAATGAGATGTCCAAGACGCGTTTTAGGTTTTTTTGTATTTTTGTACAAGTAGTTATTGGACTTACAGCTGAGTATTGCATGCTAAGTCAAGAGTTGCCCATTAATTAATTATCATTTTACGACAGGCTTCCATTGTTCCATGCGAAATTATATATATATTTTGTGCGTGTGTGTGTGTGTGTGTATGAGATCCCAGGCCATCTCAAATACATATGCGAAATTTCTTATGTTATATTTCTCCATCTCGATTTAATTATCCACCATTTGGTGGTGGTGATGAGTATGTAAAGACCATATAACTAAATATAGTTTAACGTGTTCCTTAAATAACCCTTTTTAAGGAATCTCAAGCATAAATAAGAAAATATTCATAATTTAACCCAAAAAAAATTATTCAGTAAAAAACAATAAAACCTTTACTATTGTTGTAGTCTTAATAGTTTAGGAATGTGATTATGTAAATCCTATATTATCTTGAGATATCTTTGAGTGATTCTACCATATCTTATCTTTAGATATTATCCTATTAAAGTTACAATCCTATTGGGTAAGGAATTAACCTTCACTACTATTATAAATAAAGACACAATGGAGGTGAGAAAGCTCACCTCATAATTCACTCTCTATGCTTGATGCACCTTCTCTTTTAATCTCTCTATTATTTGTGGGACCATGATTTTTCAGGGCTGGAGTAAGTCTGATCTGTATACAGTTACCTCAAAAGTCTGGTCATGGATTCACCAGCTGCGAGCAAAGCTGTATCTGACAGAGTAGCGGTACCACCATCACTGTACTCCGAGACACTAAGCGGAATCGCTTTGGATGACCACACTTGTTCAGCAAGACACCTGATATGATTTGGATATGGCCACAATTTGATCTTATAAGTCCTAGAATTCTTAAATATAGAAATTGGCATGCGCAACAAGTAATCGCAACTCCTAAGATGATGCAATATCTAGTCCTAGTTATCCTCTAGAATTCTTTCGGCTTAGAATGAGGATTTTGCCCAGTGCTTGAGTCTAAAATCATTCACTAACTTGACCATTGGAAAGCCTTTGGCTAGCAACACACAACACCCCCCCAGGGCATTGGCTTGCTCATAGTTGTTTCATTGTTTTGCAGGTTGCTCGGATTTGTGCTCAACCACCATTCACAAAGGTGCGCAAATTTGGTTCCAACAATTGGTGCTTTCATTGAAAGTGAACTCATATTTCTCTCGTCCATATCACTCTATCTTATGGAAGCTATGTCCAGAAGATCATCACATGGGCAAGGCGCAGACCGAGGGAGCAAAAGTGCCTCTTTTATGGATCAGGTCTAGGAGGACGCCCTAAAGATATGCACATCAGTGAGATATCTTAAGAAGAATCTGTGAATCAGGAAACGAGGCAAACACCCTAGATTAGATGCAAGGATGAAAGCTATCGAAAACACCATCGCCCACCTCAAAGTCTCTACTACTCAGGCTCTTCCAGAGACAGTAAATCCAAATCCAAGCCGCATGGCCCGGGAACTTGACCCAATGATGGGCATTGGAAGACTATCAAAGATCCCTGGTTTACTGCAGCCCCGCCATTCGGGAAAGAAATCTTTCCCAATTGTCACTCGCGTAGGAAGAAAACAATATTACTTCGAAAAGGTGCATAAGGGAAAGAAGACGATGCAAGGAACACATCACCCAAGAAACCTCGTCACCAGACCAGAAAACATTTGCTCACCCCCTAATGGCATCCTTGTAGTCAAGTTACAAAGCTCTGATGTCGTAGTAGGTAGGGTTCTGATCAATAACGGGTCAACATACAATTTCCTTTTCATGGGCATGGCTACAATAATGTGTGTCCTCGATAAAGTCAACTTCAAAAGATCCACCATCCAAGTTCTTAGTGGAATCCCACACAATATTGTGGGAACTATACAACTCAAAGTGGAAACAAAATCATCAGAATATATGATAGCTTTCCGTGTGATAGGTAGCCCATCCCCTACAACACTATCCTCGGTCGAGAATGGCTGCATAACTATTGAAACAACTATAATAAAACGGTTGGATTTGTGAAAACAGAGGCATATTCAGACTCGGCACGTCAAGAAACCTAGGGACCTTGGGTTTTTCTATTTGTTGTCCCATGCGCCCTCATGAGCCCCCTTGAGTTGCCACACACCGATTTGGATTTGTCGAAAGTTCGCTGAATTCTACCGTGGTCGCATTCATGGCCGGCAGTAGGGCACAATACTTTAGGGGGTGTGCTATCCACACACCTCAAATTACTTCCCACACAAGTTTTGTTAATTTCTGTCCGTTGATCTTCTTCAATTTATTTGATCCGACGGTTGAAAATTAAAAGGGTGTATGATAAGTAAAATGAGGTGTGTTGATATCACACCCCTTCTCTGGTAGGAGGTGCGTGTGCTCACATGCTAACCACAATAGTAATACGTGTATCGCTACACGCGCAAGTATGGTTTGTATTTATAGCTTGCAGCCACACTAGAAACTGGGTAGAGATTTTCCAAAGTCAGAAATAAAATAAGATTAAATTTGAGGCGAGGTCTGACAGCTCACACACGAATGTGGTGTTTCCATTTCACGTTTCTTTCTTAATTAATATATTTTGTTACACTTTGTGTTTATGTCTTTGTCCCTTACCTAGAGAGGGGATCCTCGCTGGATCGTCTTTGTGAGGATCCCAAAGATCCTTCAATCATATTCGTTCATCGTACATCGTACGGCCAGATTTTGTCATGTACTATTTATATTCAATTTTAAATAAAAAATTTACAATAATTTCTAACCGCACGATGTACGATGAACGGATGTGATTGGAGGATCTCCAAGATTCTCACAAAGAAGATCCTGGCCTTATCTATAAAATAGAAATTGGAAAGTTTGCGGTGTGAACATATGTTCATATTGTCAAACAAATTTGAACTTTAGCTAGGTATTGAAAGCAATTGGCAAGGTGGAATTTTTCAAAAATGATAATGAAGTATTTGGTATCAATGATATATTTAACCACACCGAGAATAAAAAAAATAATTGCAATAATTCAATACATTCGCATGCAAACTCAATTTTAAAGTGCACATAAAGTTAATTTTGAAAATATAGTCAAGTTAAGAACTTGGTTCTTTTTCTTTAAAATAGTTTACGCTGATAGTTCATTTATATTTAAATCAAATAATTTAATTCATTTATATTTAAATTATATAATTTATTACATTGTTTTTGTAACATCTTACATCGATCAACGGAGATGGGGTGATGTGCCTTATATGTACATGCCCGCCTCCATATAGCACGAGGCCTTTTGGGAACTCATTGGCTTCGGATTCCATCGGAACTCTGAAGTTAAGCGAGTTCGGGCGAGAGCATTCCTAGGATGGGTGACCCATTAGGAAGTTCTTGTGTGAGTTCCCAGAAACAAAACCGTGAGGGAATGGTAAGCCCAAAGCGGACAATATCGTGCTCGGCGGAGCCGGTCTGGGATGTGACAACAAATATATATAGTAATAATAGTATAATAAATTAGTAGGTTAGAGACAGGGCAGACCCTGAGAGTAGTCCATGTAGGCACCCGCCTAGGGTCCCCTACTTCGGAGGCCCTCAAAATTTTTATATATCCTATAAATAACATATAAATATAGAAAAGTAAGAAATATCATGATTCATTTGTTAGTTTAGTGGAAATGTTCAGCTTCGATTTTCTTTGGGCTGTTTAGTTCGATATATGGAGCTGCATTTTTAGTCACTATTTTTTTTTTGTTTTTCAAATTTACTCACAATCCATCTGTCCAAATGCATACAAAGTTAAAAAACTCAAGTCCCTTTGCAATCTTATTTTCTTTCAACTTCCCAATATGTCGATTTATATAGAATATTTAATTAAACTATTACATCGTTTTTAAGATTGTACTTAAGGTAATCAAAATTTTGAATTTATATTTTGCTTTTCAATAATTTATTATTTTAATCTTCGATTCTTTAGTGTAATGTTGATTTTAGAAAAAAACACAAAAGAAACAATTGGCATTGTTCAATCTATTATACTCGTCAATCAAGTTTTATTGTTCTTCACTTTCAATCTTAGACTCCTGATTGCAAACATTTAGTACATTTGTGCCTAAAAACGTAAGACGTGTAATATTTAAGTAATGTTTGTATATCCACCTTATTTTGATATTAGGTTTTAATGATATTTGATGTAGAAATAGTTTTTTTTAAATGTATTTAATGAATTCTTTTTTATACATATTAACGTACAAAGACAGGGGTCAAAGAACTTGATTTAAGGCTCCCCTTCGAAGGCACGCTTAGGACCCTCCAATTCTCAAGGCTGGCTCTGGTTAAAGATATTATATTCTTGAGCCACATTTTAAATCAAGGTAACTGCATTGGTAATGTGATTAAATTGGAACCCATATTCATCAAGAATTTGATTTACAATGTGTCAAAAAGAATGGAGTAAAAATATTTACTAGGGTTCGGTGATGGTAACCAAATTAATACCGTTGATGATTTTGTGATCGGATTGAGAAGCTCCGAATTTACTTAGGATCATGCACGAGCGTGGATGTATCTAGGGTCCTAGGGATCTACACATGGGCATGGATGGATCCCAACGCCAACTAGGTTTCATACATTGCACCCTTTGGTGGGAACACAATTTATCCCCCACAAGTTATTAGTACGTTGAACCCTTGGAAAATGGATGCAATCTAGCAAAAATATAAGATAGGGTGCTTAGACACTCAACAAATAATAAGGTTATTTAACCTATTTTAATGATGCTACTATCACTATGATTTAGTTGTATTTCGTTTTTTAGAGTGGAATGTCTTACGTTCGATATAATAGGAATGAAGAATTCAATACTTATTATAATTGGCTTGTTATGTAACTTAACAAGCATTTCCGCCCTTTAAAATAGAATATCTTTAAATTGTCTTATACACCCCATATTTTGTTGACTACATGCCAAATACCTAATACTTTGGTGAATACCTAATCAATTATCTTTCTTCAGTTATTCCCTTTCCATATCCTAGTCTATTAATTACAAAACTGATTCTTCCAACGTATAAATTAAAATTTCAATGGCTTTTGCTACTATAACCTTCCCGACCACGATTTTTTTCCCAAGGTAAAATGCCTAGGAAACAAATTGTATTGATATTCGCATTTACTTTTTAAATTAAAACTTATTTCAATTCATCCTACATACTTTTCAATATTATTCTTACACCTCACACTCTCAGTATACACCCTACACTCCATTTAAATCTCGCATCAAACTCTTTGAGATTTCCGTCAGTTGGGGATTTTTAGGGTTTTCTCATATTCTCTATTCAATTTTGTCCATCATTTTTAATAATATTGTATTTAAGGTGGTCATCCTAAACAAAAAGCAAGTTAAAGCTGCAGCTGATTGTAGTTAATCCATATCTCATCCGATGTAATTTATGTAATTTATTTCATTTTCATACGTGTATTTTATCTTGATTTACTAATAAGGGTCAATATCCCTATATATTATAATAGAAATTCAATGAATGAACATCGAGAAGTAATACATCACGAGGTATCAGCCATATTTATCTTCTCTTTGCCTCACGATATTTCCTCTAACCGTTTTCATGGCCTCCACTGCTGGTACCCCTTCTTACAGTCATATAAAGTTTGTTGTGGAGAGCGATGCTTTGCTCATTGTAGCTGTTGTTAGTAGAAAGGAGATTGATTCTTTCACTCTTGGTTGTGTAATTGAGGAGGTTAAATATTTGGCTTCAAACTTGCAAGTTGCAAGAGGTGAGCTTCGCTTTTGTTCATCGTCGTTGCAATGGAGTGGCTCATCGACTCATTAGGTTTGCTCTAGGCATTGATAGCAATGTAGTTTGGAAAGAGAACTCTTCATGATATCATACAAGACGCTTTTTTGCAAGATTTTAATTATAATCATTTTTCTATCAATGAAATTATTATCGTATCCTTTTAAAAAGTTTAGGGTCTGTTTGATATTCTATTTGAAATTTTTTATCATTTCTCAAAACATTTCTTCAAAACAATTTTCTTTAAGACTAAAAAACTTGATTGGTTTGCAATTTAAAATTTTTAAATCTTACGATTTAAACTCGACAATGAGATCTAAAAAGAGGGAGTTGCAGGAGAGGGAGAAAGAGAAAAGAGGAGGAAATAAATTAAGAGATGATTGAAGAAAAGAGAAAGAAGAGAGATGTTTGGATGAGATAGAGAGGAAAATGAGTGAGAGAAAGAACCGAGATAATGAAGAGAGCGGATTGGAGGAGAGATGAAAAAGATAAAAAAAAAGAGGAGAGAGAAAGAAGAAAAGAGAGATAGATTTGGAATGAGAGGGGAAGAGGTAGAGAAAAAAAATGAGTTTAATTTAAAAACTCTAAAACCTCATTTTTTATTTATGTTTTTAAAGAATAAATTATATTTTGGAGTTAGTCTTGAGTTCAGTTTTTAACAATAATTATACCAAACAAGTTTTCGAAGCCTAAAACTTGAAAATTGTTTTTGAGTTTAAAAAATTGGATTCAAGTAGAGTACCAAACATGCCTTAGGATTCCAAGAATTTCAATCCAATTTTTTCCGTTCATGCCTTCGAATGCTATTGTGACAGCCCCTCCCAGAAAATTATGATTTTTTTTAATTTTACTAAAGGATTTTACAAAAATGCCCTTTGAGGCATGCACATTGTTCGAGGTTAATCGTTGTGTCGTGCCATGTAAGACTTGGTTTCTTAGCATATCCTCGTAGTACTCGTCACTACGGACGCGTGGGCGCAGACGGTTCGTGATTTGG
>JAOTRO020051314.1:0-14886 GCA_028566515.2 Pyracantha coccinea | reverse complement strand
TAGCCTATCCAATGCAACTGGTATCAAACTTGTAATTCACGAAATTCACTAAACCATAATATAAAGTGGCTAAATCAACACATGAGTTGGAGATGAACTATAATTTCAATAAGGAACTATTTTTATGCATGCAATATTAGTTTCGAGATTTCCCTTTGTCTGCATAAAAATGGAATATTAATCAATGAAATGCTGGTCATAGGTGTACAATTTGGCGTCGAAGCAAAGCACCAAGTGGACCCTAGTTGCAATACAGTATTTGATTGCGTTGGCTTCAACTGTGCATGCAAAGGCGGCTATTGTCGCTGTACTGGGGGAGGAGAGATGAACTCCATTTCCGAAGACTTCTCTAAATTCTCGCCAGCGCAGAAGGAAATCCTTAATTAAAAGTCTTTAATTCTGGCTCTAATGTTTTCAAAATAATTGTGCTGCTAATAAATCGCATAAGTTGTAGATGCGAGAAACATAAAAATAAGATGAATAAATGAGATATACCTAGCTAACTGAATGAAAAGGACTTTGATTTGATTTTCAATTGAACAACCTTGGATTGTTTATTTGAGTTCGAGTTTTGGGAATTCAATTCCATAATACTCTTTCTTTTATTCTTCAATTATAGTTTAGGCGTCCAACTTATGAGGGCCGACTTATGCAAATAATGAACATATCCTATTTTTCGTGTTGTATGAACACATTTAGATTAAAAACAAGCAACTAAACCCGCACGATGCCACGGGTTACAAAACAATGTTGAACGTGTAGAAAATTTTGAAAAAGTATGTGCTAGAGAATAGTGTTTATATAATATATTACATGAGAAAATGTATTTATGGCATGGGAGTGCTATTTACAAAATGTATAGAGATTACCTTCAACCCTCTGTAACCATATAGAGGTATTGAACGATTGATAACCATGAAAATTCATATGTATTCTATAAACAACATAAATCTACCAAGTTAATGAATTCCATTAAAAAAATCTACCACATGAAAGCTAAATCATCAATCGAATATGAAGATGATCACTAAGAAGGAATCCCTAAAACCCAATATTTTATTAGAGTTGAAAATCGAAATTAAGCCAAAACGGAACCTTCACTACCCATTAGGCTAATAATCCACTAACCCAACAAAAAGGCAAAGAAAAACCACCTCTAGATGACTGCCATTGATTCAATGCAAAGAGAGCTTGAGCTGCTTCATATTGTTTTGAAATTAGAGAGAGGGTGTGATAGATCATTTGAGGACGGAGGGCCGAATGCCGGAATGAGACTCAGCGCGTCTCTTATCTGCATATAAAAGATGCCGCACAATTATGCAACTGATTCTGTAGACTTATCAACATCACAATTATAAATTCTGAAACTGATATAAATTGAACAGACTATACACAAAGCATAAACAAATTCAGCATATGAACACCAAAACTTACCAAACTCTAGTAATAGACCTATGGTTGGATCTGTCCAATATGTAGAGTTAAGTAGGATTAATATTAATTAATAGTAGTAATCTATGAACTTTGACAGTAAAATAAAAGTCAGAGAGAAAATTTAACAAATGAAATCAAGTATCTAGGTTCCTCACCAAATAAAAATTCGTCCAAACTTTTGTTCTGCAGATACTCATATATCAACATCATCTCTTCGCCATGAATTTAAATTGAAAATATATCTAGTATTGCTGCAATGACATATCTGCAAATCAAAGTAATAGTACAAAAAAATTAAAAATTATATTTCACCCATCTTACATAAAAATAAAACTCCGTAAAAAAATTCAATTTGTTAAAAAAAAAAATGAAAGCTAAAATTATATTTAAGACCTAATATCAATTGGTAACTGTTAATTGACTACTCCCTTTGATGACATGCTTCAACTGAAACAAAGGTTCTAGGCAATTACATCTTTTATATGCATGCCTCTGTTTCTCGAAAGACCAGTGTCGAAAAGTTTTCATCAACATTTGTAGATCTGTATCCAAAACATATAGACTGAGGGCAGGATCAAACCAACTAATTGACAATAATTAATCTATCATCATTCAGGAACATATACTCAAATTAACATATGAGCGCACATCGATCCAGTTGGACTTGACTATCCGAGGACTTCAAATCCTGCTGATCAGATATAATCCATTTGTTAAGAGTTTATATATAAATATATATATATATATATATCTATTATATGAAACCAAGAATTATAAATTGTGGACTTTTACTCTGTAATCTATAGTATAACTAATTAGCTTGGAAAGATGGAGAAGAAGGTGAATGCTACCTTGTTTTGTTTTCTGATTTAAGCTAGCTAGCTGCTTCATCTGCAACAAAACCAAAAAAACAAAAAAAAAGAGATTCAAAGCATAAAAAATCTTACAAACCAAAACAAACCATACATTTGATTCCCAAACAGAACCCAGAATCTACAATAGTAAAAATGGTAAGGAATATTGCCCTGCAGCTGCGGCAAAACCCCAAATTTCAACAAAAATTCGAAAACCGAGAAATTAAATAGTAAAAAGAAAGCTTCTTTGGGTCAATTGAAGAGGAAAGATCATTACTTTTTTTGGATTCGATGGTGATACCGAATGATAGGTCGAGAAAGGCAGGAGAGGCAGCGATGGCGGCTTGAGCGGAGTCAGCGGCACGGTAGGTTGCTTGTAAGTGGGCTTGTCGAGCTTGGATTCGGGTTCCGGATGTGGAGCAATCTTTCTTCAATTAATCTACCTTCGTTGGGCACCTATGACTGAGTTTGGGCTGCGCTTATACTTCATCTCCATCTAAAATCATTAAACCCAGATTGTAAAATAATCAGAATTCGCTGGAAAAACCATAACCACAATCATATATGCGAAAAAGCAATAAAATTGAAATCCCAAATTAAAAAATGGAAAAACCCTAGCTCGCAAAACCAAAGAAGGGCAAAAACATAATCAATTTATGATAATAATCCAATTAAACAATCATCGATGTTCAAATCAGTTACCTACCCAGTACCGTGGGTAAGAGAGAAGGAAATCTGAAGGCAGAGTCTCGATGATGAGTGGAGAGCCGATCTGAGCAAGGCACCGCCGTGAGAGAAAAAAATTGAAAGGGAATGAAACCGTGAGAGAAATCTTAAATCCACAATGAGTCGAAGCGGTGGAGAGGATGAGTCGGAGAGAGAGGGAAGAAGCAGCGAAAACCCACGCGTCCCATTTTGTTCTCCGTTTGACAGCAAATCAGAAAGGGCAAAGTTGAAATAAAAGCAACATGGGCGAGGGCAAAAACGGAAGAACACTGTGCTTATGAACAGTGTTTTAGGCTTTTTACTCTTTCAGTATATATATAATTTCCTTTGGTGTCTTCTGAATATGCCACCAATTTGTATTAAGAAAATGAATTTGAAATGTTGGCGGTGTGGTTGGTTTCGACTTGATTTAGATGCATACTGGTATTAAAGTAAATATTTTCTTAAATTTGGCGGTGTGGTTCAGTTTTGACTTGATTTAGATGTTCAAAACTAAAATCATACCCTTTTTTTATACCACAGTTTGGATTTGAACCGAAATCATTTTAAAACCAAAAAAATCAAACCGTTTGGTGTGATTTAATTTGATTCGTGTTTTGATTTCAATTTTCGATTCCAAATGCTAACTCCTAAATGCAGTGGCATATGGAATATTCACGTACAATAGATAAGTGAGGGATAAATGATATCCCACATAATCTTTGGGGAATGGTAAGATTGTTTAAAGCCTTTGGTACGTATACTTTCTATCTTAAAATCCAGTGTAATTAACCAAAATTCATAACTTAATGAAATTTCACAAAACTTCTAAGTTTTTTAATACACATAAATTTGCATGAACTTTAAAAATGTCAATTAAAATTTTAATTGACTACACATAAATTTAAATGAATTTTAAAAAGACTACCCCAAAATTTTAAATTCACTTATGGTGGGTTTGTTGTACCAGATTATCTCGGACTGGACTAGCTTCAAGGACTAAGCTGGACTGCCTTAAAATAGAGTAAATTGACTAACTTAGTGAAGCGTTTGGTGCTGGACTAAAAAACAAGATAATAAAAAAAAATCTTGATATATAACAAAATATTCATATTTTGATAATTCGACTTAATTCTTGATGCATGACTAGAAAATTCCAAAACGCTTCACTAGAATATTTTTTCATTGGAAAGAAGGATTTTGATGGATTTTGAGGATGGGAGGGTATAAATACCAAATACCATCAACAATCCAACCCTCCCCCATCTGATTTCTTTTCACGCCAAACCAAAGAAAGTTCCGAGCATTCCCCACTAAACTCGCATTTCGCATTTTTGCTATATTTTTTTTCTGCATTTGGTTTGTTCCTCTGGGAACATGAGTAACAATTGGACCATGATTTTTGTGAATTGGGATTTTTTTTTTCCTTTTATAATTCGTGCTCTTTCCACTTCTCATTTGCAATTTTTTTGGGGGTGTCGAAAAGAATTTAAATTATCAAAACTGGAAAAATTTGGGTTTTTCGTTGATCTGGATTCAATACGTGAATATGGCAATTGGGTTTGTTTTTGTTTAATCAGAAAGTGGAAAGAAACTGCTTTTCAGGAATTCCCTTTACTGGTTTGGTGAACTAGGGTTATGCAATTTTGGCCTACAAGCCGTTTGTTTAAATGCCTCAAAGAAGTATCAGATGAATCGGTTGAGTTTTTTTTCCTCCGCCTTTTGTCTAATGAAGTTTCTGTTGGTTTTAATTGCTTTTCATATAATGTGTGTAATGTTGTGGCAATTTTTGACATGAATTTGATACTACTGAGATTTTGGATCAATATGTTATGAAATATGATTAGATAAAAATTGGGAAAGAAATATATTAGCTATTTGTAACTTTGATAAAAATCCATGAAAAATGTCCACACAAATCTTAAGAAATCCATAAAAGAAGTTCATACAATCCATAGAAATCTATAATGAAAATTCATATAAATCTTTCAAAATCCATATAGAATGGTAGAATTTATTAAAATCTTTTAAAATTTGTTCCTTAACAAAATATATTAAAATCCTATAAAATTCAAATTGACTACCTCCGAAGGTGTAAAATGTGGGAGAAACCCATTTTCACTCTCCTCCCGTATCCTCTCTCCTTCTTCTCTTTTGCGCTGCAACAGGAGCCCCATTAAACAACATCTCTGTCGTCCACGGGTCACCAAAGGCTCTCAAACTACACATCCAGAATGCTCTTGCCGTCCTTTATCCAATCCCCAAGTTAGTTTCTATAAATTCGTAGGCGATTTTCCTCAACTTCAAATTTAAGAAACGGTGACCCAGGGGTTTCCGGCCATATCGTCGGAATTGGAGCTCGACCCAAGAGGTAGAAATGATCCTCTTCTCGTGGGCTATTCTCCAATGTAAGTTCTTTTTCCAAAATTTCAACTGTCAGTTTTGGGATTGATTCTTGATTTCGAATTTTATTTGATTTTCTGTATGAATGTCGGAGATGAGACTTATGGTAATTGTTGTATCTGTGAAGTTGTTGAAACCCCTAAAGATTATGTTCCCGGTTGATAGTTGAAGCATGTCTTTAACATGGTGTGGGATTGAACTCTGTAGAACCTTATATTGTTGTGAATAGGCAATGAATGAACTCTTTTGGATTGGAATTATAAAATTCATGGAAAGAATGTGAAAATGTGGGACGAAATTAGAAAATGGGGGCCAAAATCATGTTATGATGAAGGCAATAGATTAGCCTGATTCCTTGTTTATTGTAGTTGTATTCAGCAGCTTACTTTGGTTTTGAATCGCCTGCTGTCCAGTAGATGTTTAAGACTGGATGTGGAGGAAATTCTCTCTTGAAGTTGCTTGAACTTACCTATTTGGTAGACAAGGCTCCTCAAGGGAGAGCTAGCCGGGGGTGTGAGTGGACATTTATTTGAGAAATGGTTTTCTTTATCAAATGTTAAGCATGCCTAGATACATACGATTCCCGTCACGTTTAGGGGAAAAACAGATTTTATGAGTTAATATCAGACCTTAGAGTGTATTATCAATTTTTTTTAGTCAAGTGATACCGTTAGTAAGTTAAATGTTAAACTCGCTACCGACGGAGTTTGAACGCATGCCGTCATGCAAGGACACAACACCTTTCCACCATTGTGGTAAAGGGCCACTTGCATGATCATATTATTCAGCTTACATGTGTATGATTAATATTACAGTATATTTAGCTTTCCATTACATAAACATGTCGTTCAGCTTACATTTGTATGGTCTTACAGATTTTTTAGCATTATGAATTGAAATGCAAGAATATAATCAACCTCAGGCACAAATAAGCAAACACTAATGATGCGAATTTAGAAACAAACAGTAATAATCGCAATCGAAATTTATGGTACATAAAAATAAGCAACATAAATAGCATTTTTGGAATGAAATTATGGTGCAACAAATGTCCTTTTATTGGTTTGTACATATGATATAGTAAACGTATTGCTGTAGCCACAACGTTCTTTAAACTCTTTTCCAGCATGCATTGGAGAATATTAGAAATCACTGAAATTGGAATAAGTTGAAACGCTTATGCTTATTGTATGTGTTTCCAAAAATAGCGGTTTAAGGACTAAATTAATTTTTAAGCCACTTGGCGCTACGGTTATGTTTGTATATGTGTTTCTGATAAAGGTTTCTCTTAAGGCAGTTGGTGGTAATCTGAAAAGCTTCTTCCTCACACCTTAACTGCTATTAGGTGCCACGAAAAAATGAATCAGGTAGCAGATTGTGGTTTTAGATCCAAACTGTTCAATTCTTTTAGTGCTATACATGTATATATATATTCTATTAAATATGGTAGAATAATTTTTTTGAGTTTTATATAGATAATTTCATCAGTTTTTACTAAATCTAGAAGAAGCTGGAGGTGGAAACGTGCTAACCTTTGTCCTTGATCAATCAACTGTGTTCGTCCTCCCAGTCAATTTTGTCATCTCCATCCTCCGTGTTGGTCTCATCATCTTCGTCCACCCTGTTGGTTTTATCATCTTCATCCTTCCGGTCGATTTCGTCATCTTCATCCTTACTGTGTTAGAAATAAAAGACAGATGTTTTCTTGATGGACTTCACTTTAGGTAATGTAATTATTTCATCAGTTTCTTCTTCTGCAGCAGCGATTTCTTTCATCTGCTCACACTTCTTAACTTCTATGTCCTCTATACTCGCAAGAAGTTTGACTATGGACGACGAAAACAAGTAATTCAACCGGTTGCAACAATCGACCTGCAGCATTTTCAAGTTTCCAAAACTGTTTCCTGTGAACATTGGTTGTGAACTACCCGTCTCCCAAACACTCTTTAAACTTGGGATCGATTCTTGATTTCAAATTTTTATTTGATTTGTGGTAATTGTTCTATCTGTGATATTGTAGAAGCCCCTTGATTGAACTCTTTTGCATAGGTATTATAAAATTCATGGAAAGAATGTGAAAATGTGGTAGGAAATTAGAAAATGGGGGCCAAAATCATGTTATCATGAAGGCAATTCCGTAGCCTGATTCCTTGTTTATTCTAGTTGTATTCAGCAGCTAACTTTGGTTTTGAATTGCCTGCTGTTCGGTACATGTTTAAGACTGGATGTCGACGATATTTTGTCGCCGTTGTATGCATGCGTGTGTGGGTATTCCATGTTAGTCTTGTGCTTTTTGCTGTTGATAAGGTTCTGAGGATTCCGTGTTTATTCATAATGCTTGCAGTTTGAGTGTTTGCAAGATTGAGTAGTGTAAAGTTTTTCTTGTTTTAATCTTATTCATTTATTTTGCATAAGCATTTCTCATTTCATGGCGCAAATAAACAAACATTAATAATGCGAACTTAGATACAAACAGTAACAATCGCACTCGAAATTTATTATACATGCATAAAATAAGCAACATAAATAGTATTTTTGGAATGAAAGTCTGGTGCAACAAATGACATTTTATTGGTTTGTACATATGATATAGTAAACGAATTGTTGAAGCCACAACCTTCTTTGAATTGTTTTCCTGCATGCATTGGAGAGTATTAGAAATCGCTGGAATTCAAATAAGTTGAAACGGTTATGCTTATTGTATATGTGTTTCCGAAAATAGCAGTTGAAACGGTTATGCTTATTGTATATGTGTTTCCGAAAATAGCAGTTGAAGGACTAATTTCATCTTTTTAAGTACTAAACCTCTGTCTGTGTGTGTGTGTGTGTGTGTATTCTATAAAACATGGTAGAATAATTTTTTGAGTACTATATAGATAATTTTCATCAATTTTTACAAAACCTAGAAGAAGTTGAAGATGGAGACATGTTAACCTTTGTGCTTGATCAATTAGTTGTGTTCGTCCTCCCTGTCGATTTCATCATCTTCACCCTTCCTGTGTTAGAAATAAAAGACAGACGTTTTCTTGAGATATAATTGAGTTTTCAAAAGAAGAAAAACATATCTAAATACACTTAAGTGTGCACATACGCACATACATATATACATATATGTGTGTGTATATATGATATTTGACTAAATTTTGATTACAATTTTGTCATACTAAATCTGAACTGTTGATTATGCTTTGCCTTAATTTGTTGTCGAAATTTTTGTGGTGTTTGCCATATTATGTTTTAGCACGAAACCAGAACCTACTTATTGGTTGAATAACTAGAAATTTAAGATTAAGCATAATATGCTATTTTTCAGTCCATAAAAACATTAGGAATCCCATTCATACGTCAAGAATTAAAAAATAGCATATTTAAATACGCACACATAAGTGACTGAAAATTTGAAACCTTAAATTAAAGCATACCTTAGAGTGGCATTGAGGTCCCCCATCCATTTAGCCACTCCCAACTCGGTGCGTACTTGCAATCGAGGATATGTGTCAACATGCTTAGGAGCAAATAGCCTTAAGCTTTGGACGTTCATAATGATGAAGAGAATGCACATGCTAAGAATGATCTGTCCGCACATGCAAACCTAGACAACAGAAGGAAGAGTGATCTGTCCGCACATGCAAACCTAGACAGAAGGAATATTGCACATGCAAACATTCCTTGACAGACAGTGCGATCTAACTTTGGTGGTTTCACAGCAAGGATGGTTACCTGGATGCATCATGGACAGCAAGGATATCACCTGCATTTCTTCTGTTTGTTGCATGCGTGTATGTAAAATGTATATATATAAACCATGCTGCCATTGCAGCAGAGGTTAAGGCAAAACTAATAAGTTTCCAATTACAAATCTATCATGGTATCAGAGCCATGTGTCTAACGACAATATCTCTGCCTGCATTTGCTTTAACCCAGTGAGTTCATAACTGTATTTTTTTTTCTCTTCTGCCTTACCATCTTCTTCTCGACTTTCTTTCCAATTCCATGGCTGCTCCTTCTCTTCTTACCAGCTCCCTTCCCAATATTTCCTACTTGGTTTCCATCAAACTTGATCGAACCAATTACATGTTATGGCTTGCCCAATTTAATCCCTTACTTAAAAGTAATGATCTTGTTGGCTATGTTGATGGTACAAAAACATGTCCAACACAGTTTCTTGAGAATGCTACTACTCTCAATCCCGAGTACGTGATTTGGCAACGACAAGACCAACAATTGTTGAGTTGGATTAACTCAACTTTGACACCAAATGTGCTTTCCATCGTCGCAACCTGTGACTCATCCCGAGCTGCTTGGGATACTCTGAAAACTCGATTTGCTTCTCAATCTCGCACACGTGTTCTTCAACTTAAGAACCAGATGCAGTCCACTAAAAGAGGTAGCATGTCCATTACAGATTATGTTGATAAATTAACTAACTTTGCTGATCAATTGGCTCTTGTGGGAAAGCCTATTGATGACAATGATCTTATGGAGCTGATTTTAAATGGCGTTGGTCCTACTTTCGAAAGTACCGTTACTTCGGTTCAAGCAAGAGAAAATCCTATGAGTCTTGACGATATGGTTGCTTTGCTCTTGAGTGCTGAAAGTCGTATGGATGACTATAGCACTACTTTCAGTCCTGATCACACTACCACAGCTCTCTTTGCTCCTTCTGGCTCCTCTACAACTCATGGTCGTGGAACCACCCCTCACCGCGGCAATGGCCGTACATCCTCATTCCGTCGTGGTGGTTTTCAAGGTCGTGGCTCATTCCATGGTCGAGGTGCTGGAAATCATTTTGTTGACCGTCGTGGTGGTTCAAATAGAGGAATGTTTCATGGTGGATCCAGCCGTGGCTCGTTTCAGCGTCGAGGAATTCTTCCTACACCTGATGCTGCTCTTCGTCGCTCTTCCTCTAATGTCTGTAACTATTGTGGTGATCATCGTCATTCTACCGCAAACTGTTTCCAGTCTCCCTTTTCAGAAGGCCGATATCTGTCTTCACAATCTCATGCTATGATGGCTGCCTCTCCTATGGCAAATGAACGGTTCCCTACATGGTATACCGACAGTGGCGCATCGTCCCACATCACCAATGATTTAGCTAATTTGACCATCTCCACAGAATACAATGGTCAAGATCAAGTCGCTGTTGGTAATGGTGCAGGTTTGTCTATAAAGCACACTGGTTCCGGTTTCGTGTCTAAATTCCCTTTAAACTCTGTGTTGCATTGTCCTTCTGCTTCCGCTAATCTACTGAGTGTTTCTCAATTTTGTTGTGATAATCATTGCTACTTCATTTTCACTCCTACTGATTTTTTTGTGAAGGCTCTATTCACGGGGAAGACGCTTTTCCACGGCAAGAGTGAGAATGGATTGTATCCGTTTCGTGTGGGTTTGTCGAAGTTTCCCTTCAAGACCATGGCATTCTTTGGACAACGAACCTCTTCATTTATGTGGCATCAGCGTTTTGGTCATCCATCTCATGCAATTTTAAATAAGATTATGTCTTCTATTCCTATTAAGGATTCTAAGTTACCCAGATTTTGCTCTACTTGCCCATTGGGCAAAAGCACTAAATTACCTTTTGCTTTGTCTACATCTGTTTCCGTTTGTCCTCTTCAATTGATCCATTGTGACGTTTGGACTTCACCAATTGCCTCTGTTAAGGGTTCAAAGTATTTTATAATATTTCTTGATGACTATTCTCGTTATACTTGGATATTTCCTATGAGATTTAAACATGAAGCTTTTTCTTATTTTCAAAAATTTAAATTGCTTGTTGAAAATCTTCTATCTATTCATACTGTCTATAAAATAAAATCTTTCCAAACTGATGGCGGCGGTGAATTTATGAGTAAGGACTTTCAACAATTTTTAACTGATAATGGCATTGACCACCGTTTAACATGCCCTCATACTCCTGAACAAAATGGTGCTGCTGAACGGAAACAACGCCATATTGTTGATATGGGTCTTACTTTACTTGCTACTGCTAAAATGCCTTCTTCCTTTTGGGTGGATGCTTTCAACACCTCAGTTTATTTAATTAACCGTCTTCCAGCACGTCAATTGCATTATGTTTCGCCTTACGAAAAATTGTTTGGTCGCAAGCCTTCTTATTTATGTCTTCGTGTTTTTGGTTGTGCTTGCTTTCCTTATTTACGTCCTTATAATAAAAATAAATTGGAATTTCGTTCAAAAAAATGTGTTTTCATTGGTTACTCCCTTCATCATCAGGGCTATCGTTGTTATGATATGTCAAATGGACGAGTATATTTGTCACGCCATGTGGTCTTTGATGAGGAAACTTTTCCATTCCACACACCTGCACAATCCTCCTTAGTCCCACCGTCCGAAGCTTATTCTCCCGTGGTCATCACTCCTTCTTCATTACCACTTCCTCCTCAGGTACCTTCCTCATCTCATATGTCTATTCCTCTTAATATGACATCCTCTTCTAGTATCGCACCTCTCTCCCCCTTGCAACCTTCCTCAAGTTCCTCCTTACCTACACATCCACTTTCCTCGCCACCTAATTCCCAACCTGCTCATGATAGTTCTCACAGTTTGATTTCTATTAATGAGGCCCCTCCACCTTCTTCAGCTTCTGCTCCCCATCCCATGCTTACTCGTTCTAAATCTGGCATTCGAAAACCAAACCCTAAATATGCTTTATTAACATCATTACAAACTCTTGATTCTGAACCAACCTCCTTTCGCGAAGCAAATAAATTATCTCATTGGCATGATGCAATGACCTTGGAGTTTAAGGCCTTGAAAGATGCTGGTACATGGGAGTTGGTACCTCCCTCATTTGCTAATCATGTTCTTCCTTGCAAGTGGGTCTATCGCACAAAGCATAAATCTGATGGTACGGTGGAGAGATATAAAGCTCGCCTTGTCGCCAATGGATTTCATCAAAAGATGGGGATTGATTACACCGAGACGTTTAGTCCGGTGGTTAAGCATGTCACCATTCGTCTGGTTCTTGCCCTTGCAGTTTCTTATAATTGGCCTATACGCCAACTTGATGTACAAAATGCGTTTTTGCACGGGAATCTCTCTGAAGAAATTTTTATGAAACAACCCCGTGGGTTTGAAGATCCCGAGCATCCTCATCATGTTTGTCGTTTACGCAAGTCCTTATATGGCTTGAAACAAGCTCCAAGAGCCTGGTTTCATCGCTTTTCTGAATATCTTCTTGATTTGGGTTTTGTGGCATCCCAAGCAGATCATTCCCTCTTCATTTTTAATAACCATGGAGTCTATTTGATCCTTCTAATCTATGTTGATGACATTCTTATCACAGGAAATCAATGTTCCTATGTTGATTCACTTATCCATGCACTTGGTCAGAGTTTTTCTATGAAAGATTTGGGACCCCTCCATTTTTTCTTGGGTCTTGAAGCAACTCGTGGAGATGATGGGATACATCTAAAGCAGACAAAATATGTTGTTGATTTGTTGAGGCGTGTAGACATGTTGGAAGCCAAGCCTTGTACCACTCCAGTCCAATCTAGCTCCCCACTTCGCTCTAGCGATGGTGTTCCCTTGCCTAATCCTACCAGCTACCGAAGTGTGGTCGGCGCTCTGCAATACTTAACTATCACCAGACCTGACATCACGTATGCCGTGAATCAGGTATGTCAGCATATGCACCAGCCCACCTCAGTTCATTGGATTGCAGTCAAGCGAATCCTTCGTTACTTAAAAGGTACAACTGAGGAAGGGCTTCAGTTTCGTCGCGGCAGTACTGATTTGGTTGGCTTTTCAGACTCGGACTATGCCGGGGATCCAGACACTAGACGCTCTACTGGTGGTTTCTGCATATATTTTGGTCCAAATTTAATTTCTTGGAGTTCCAAAAAGCAACGCACAGTTGCTCGTTCAAGTACCGAATCAGAATATCGACAGTTGGCCCTCACGGCAACTGAAATCGTTTGGCTCCAACAACTGCTGCAGGAGCTTTGCGTTGGAATTTCGACTCCTTTGATTTGGTGTGATAACACAAGCTCCATTGCTTTGGCATCTAATCCCGTGTTCCATGCTAGAACAAAACATGTTGCTGTGGATTATCATTTTGTACGTGAACTTGTAGTGGCAAGGTCATTGAATGTCTGTCATGTGTCTACCAAATTTCAGATTGCAGATATCTTCACCAAGGGCTTGTCTGCTGATCGTTTTCATTTCTTAAAGTCCAAGCTCGTTCGTCGTCCGCTCATGAGCTTGCGGGGGGATGATGAAGATAAGAATGATCTGTCCACTGCACATGCAAACCTAGACAGAAGGAATATTGCGCATGCAAACATTCCTTGACAGACAGTACCTAGACAGAAGGAATATTGCGCAATATTCCTTGACAGACAGTGCGACCACTGCACATGCAAACATTCCTTGACTGACAGTGCGATCTATTTGTTTATTGCATGCGTGTATGTAAAATGTATATATATAAACCATGCTGCCATTGCAGCGGTAGTTAAGGGGTTAAATAATAAGTTTCGAATTACAAATCTATCACAGGATTCACAGCACCCTACACTGAATCCAGACTGGTATTGATCGTTTCTTGTCGTGCAAGAACATGAGATAAACATTGGTTATTCACCAAGCCTTTCACATGTTGGAGAACAATTTAGAAACAAAATAACAAAGATACAGAACTTGAAATTACACAGTAAATACAAGAATTAAAACGATACTAACTTGAATGAATCAAAGGTAGAGGCTAACGCATAAGCTATGTCCTTCAAACAGTATTTTTGTCCCACTCTTGTGCTTGTGGTTCTACAACATCTGCTCGACCAAGATACAATGGAACTGAGGACTTCAGTTGTATAGGCTCCCTCCATACATTTTGGATGTATCTGAAACTATACACAACTCTTTAATATTAATTTATATTATGGTATAATCATCAAGCCTAATTCACATAATTAGTAGCTCAAGCCTCAATTCTCATTCCAAATGATCTAACATCTAATCACTAATAAATGAGACTAACTTAATAAAAAGACCTCAAGTTTCCTTGAGTTCCCCGATGTGGGACTTAAAGGCTCCAAACTCCAACATCACAGATGCCATGTGGGTTAATAGGGGCCACAAGTCTCTACAATGGATTTGTGATATGGTTGATAGAGCGAAACTACTGCCCTGAACTCAAAGGCTCCATCCAGAACCAAATAGGGACCTTGATTTGATTAGCCTTTAGTACTCTCTTCTCCTTAAATTGTAAACTTATTTCCTTCACTCTAGAATGATCTTCACAAGTTTTAACTTTGAAACTTATCTCAAGCGTTGATTAAATATCTACTTTCAATCAATTTTGTTGATTGATTTGAACAAAGGAAACAAGTTAAGCAGCAATTTGTCGCGGATTGCAATGGTCATGTGGCTCTTCATGGCACTCGTTATCACGCAGGGCTGGTTTGGTATTGCTGTGCTTTGAAAAAAAGCTGCTTCTGCTGTGCTGTGAGAATAAGCGGCTGTGAAATAA
>JAOTRO020051216.1:0-14894 GCA_028566515.2 Pyracantha coccinea | reverse complement strand
TAATAAGATAATACCTATAACCAGATATAGAGAGAATTGGATCTGGACCCCAAACATTTGTGTGTAAAAGTTCCAATAGTCTAGTGGTAACACTAGAAGCTGATACAAATGGCAATTTTGAACTTCTACCCAAGGCACAATTAGGACATAAAGTTTTATTCATACTAGTAGTAAGAGAAATACTAGATTGAGAAACAATTTCATGTAAAACTTTGAAAGGGGGATAGCTTAATCTTTGATGTCAAATCTCTGGGGAAGCTTTGACAATTGCTGCAAAAAGTTTATGTGAACCACCATTGATAGATGCAGAGAATGGATAAAAGCCATTTTGCACAGGTCCCTTAAAAAGCGTCATCCCTGAAGTAAAATCCTTCATAGTGAAGTGAAAAGGATATAGATGAATTGAACACCAATTATCAAGTGTAAATTGATTTGCAGAGAGTAGATCTTGCTTTAAATCAGGAACATGTAACACATTATTCAAAGCAAAACGATGATGAAGAGTATGTATGTATGAAGAACCAGAATTAGAGATGGGCAAGCCTTTGCCATCACTAATATAGACTTGTTCAGGTCCTGTGTAGGGTTCTGGATTCTGGAGATTCGCCAAAGAACTTGTCATATGTGAGTTAGCTCCTGAATCAATAAGCTATGAATGAGAGGCAATCTATGAAGGATTAGCACACATAGCCATATGAGAATTTTGGTTGCCAAACTGAGGATTCATACGATGAGGGCATTCAGATGCTTCATGATCATATTGATGACGGATTTGACAAGTGGTTCTTTTTCCAGAGAATTTAGAGCCCGCGCGACCTCCACAATTATTCCTTTAATTATAGCGATTGGAATTTGGATGCTGAGTGTTGCCACGATAGCCAGAGAAATTTCCCTTATTCTGAGAAAACCTAGGGTTTGACTGATTGCGATTTTGAGGACGACCTTGATACTGATTGAAATAAGGTGAATTTTGAGCAAGAAATGCGTGAGAACCAGAATTGGAAATCTGTGTAGGTAGCTTTCTTGCGATTTGAAAGTTGAATTTCTTTGCTCAGAAGCAAGCCATGAAGCTCATCAATTGTGGTAGAACCGAGACAGAATTGGATTGCATCAACAAAGGAATCATACTCGAATGGCAGGCCATGAAGTGTAACAGAGATCAGTTTAGAGTCCTCAACCGGAGCTCCGGTGCTGGCAAAAGCATCAATGATCTCTTCAATTTGTTGAAGATAAGCAGTAGTGGTGGATTCTCCTTTGGAAATGCTTCGAAGGCAAGATTGGAGTCCAAGCTTGAACCATAGCTGTCGAGATGAATTTACACCAACAGTATATGGAATCGATGATTCAGAGAGAGTGAGTTGATCCAGATAAGAATATTTTGATCATTCTCAAACCAAGCAATGTACTCAGGATTCAAGATCGGGTTACCAGATGAATCTCGAATGACTTTAGGTGGAGCTTCAATTGAGTCATCAACGATGCCGGTGAGATTATAGCGTCGGAAGATTGGAGCAAACAATGCACTCCATGTGAGATAGTTGGTGGTGGTGAGTTTGATTGGAAACATTGAGTCAATATTCTAAATTGTAATCGAAGTTGTAGAGACGGTGCCAGAGGGATTAGAGCACGGATTTGTCATCGGAGAGGGATGAACGGGTGGCGTAGAGTCAGGAGGGAGAAGAAGCTGAGGCCATTGCTGAAAAATTAGGGTTACAGAAAGAGGAAGAGTGGAAGCATGAGAAGCAAGACGCAAGAAGGAAGAGAATTGGAGTCGGTCGTGAGACATAGGCAAAAGATACTATATTAGGAAATTTATTTCATTGAAAAATAATTAGAGTACATCTGGCATTTATACAGAGAGCTATACATTTGACAACTCATCATAACAAACCTATAACTGTCCTAACTGTCCTATAACTTTCCAATAACAAATTACAACAAAAAATCAAGATAAACTATCCTTAATAATGACATGACCGGTAATATTGTAAACGTGTCCTCTTGGTTCTAAACTTTGATCGAAATAGATGGAAATTCAACCAGCGTTGAGTTTTAAAAACAAGAGGACATGTGTTGCAGTATTATCAGTTTGTGTCAATCGGTAATGAAATGAGGTCCTGAATGGTCATGACCCAAGTATTTTCCTTTTTCTCACCATCTTTCATGTAGTTCTAATCTTAAGCTATGTGATCTTGGACCAACATAATCAGGTGTGTGTTCAACTTTTAGCTTCATCAGGTTCAGATTTATGTTTGGTATGATTCCACATTTTTTGCTTCTTTCAAAGTTTATTTATTTATTTATTATTACCTTTGTTTAAACAGGGGAATGTGTACGAAAATCACAAGTTAGCTTCTAACTCTGTCAAATTCTTTTGGTAAATGTGAGTTTAGTCATGATTTACTTTTGCTAAAGCAAGATTGAATATTGACCTGTTTCCTAGTTTTCTTAGACATTTGGTCTAAAAGCTCGGAGATAATAATGATTGCGGTTTCTTAGGATTTTAATAATTAACCTAATGTCTAAACCAAAGCCAACCAATGTGAAGGTGATTTAACTTTTTAATTCTATGAAGGTGATGTTCAACTTCATTCTAAAGTTGCCCACTAAGTCATGCCGTAGATACACCGCAACTGTAATGTCTTGTGTCACTGATATAATCACATACGTAATTTTTTTTTTCCGCGTGCCCTTGTATCTTTGACACCACATGATGTTATACCATTGACACTGAACACTATAGTGATGGTGTATTCGTGTCTTATAAATTATGTCTCAGATACATCGCCACTGTAATGGTTCATGTCACTAATATAATCATATACATAAATTTTTCTCCGCTTTACATTAAATATTTGACATTATATGATATTGTATTATTCACGCAAAATATTATAATGACGGTATACCCATGTCCTGTAAATCGCTCTCCTGCTACTACCGATGACTTTGAATAATTTAAGTTGGCCATAACTGCCTTGACCAACTCCCAACTTTTTTTCTTTTCTTTTCTATGTTTGTTGTCATGGTCCTCTTCCCTATAGTGCCGCTGCCTTTTCTCGACATACCCTTCACTCCTTTCCACATCCAAGGTACCTACCCAGCCCTTTTTTTTTCTTTTTTGTGAGCAATGTAGAGATCAATAAATTATATTTATTCATCCTACATCTTGCAGTTATAAATTATTTAAAATTTTTTTATTTTTAAAATTAAACATAAATATTTTCTGATAAAAATTAACCGTACGATGTACGATAAATAAGTAATACGATGAACAAATAAGATACACATATCCTCCGAATTCTCACAAAAAGAGTCCTGTTGGCCTACCCAGATGACCAATTTGTACGCCTTGATGGGTCTTTCCACAAACACATGACGCGTGGTGTCCTGCACTTGCATTCTGGGTTTCAGTTTTGTGAATTTGACTGTCAGGATGTTAAGCCTCAAAAGTGACAGTTAGCTAACTTGGTAGCTTTTAAAAGGTCATGCCATGGGGAAGTCATAAATCAAAAAGTGGAGTGAGGGAATTTGGAAACATAACCATTATGCACTCTATATAATTATGGCGAAGGAAACTTCTCTAGACTGACTAATCATCTGGTCCAATTGGTTTCACTTAAATGTGTCCATCAAATCACACATATCGCTGAATGATATAAAACTTTCATGTTTATTTCATTTTTAGAAAAGAAAATACCAATTAAGTAAACATGTCGTTTTCTAAATTTAAGCAATGCTTTGGCCGTTACGTATATTTGTCGAATGGAGAGTAAACACGCAGTAAAAATAAAACATAGTCGTGTCACTGTTTCTTAACACCACAAATTTGGGTGTCAGATTCAAATTTTCGAATCGTACAAATTCCCTTAATATCTCAGATCATACGTGTCCAATAGTCACCATGTTTAACTACATTGCTCTTTGTCAAAATCACACGATCCCTTTGAGAAAACCACTTAATTCGACAAAAAAAAAAATTGCAAAATTTAAAGACAACAAATCTCGACTATCATCAAAAGAAAATTTCACATTCATCCCGTTGTGATTGCCACCAAAACCATATTCATTGCCCACTAAATAATCATAATGATATATTTAATTCCATCCCCCGAAACTAAATTTTCAAATTAATCACAATTTGTGGAAGGAGAAAATTAAACAATCATAAACCCAATTTCCCAACAGGTGGTCAAAAGTTGAGAATTTCACCGCTTCCTGCAAGAAATCAAGTTGACGTTTTGGTCAACAGTCGTCACGGATCTGCTGCGGTGCGGTGAACCTAAGAAATCAAAGCCTGCACTACACTGGCCAGTAGGAGCGCGACTCGACCAAAGGTTTCAGAAACTTATTATTTTCTCCACAGCCAATCAGCCGCCGCCCTGTACACAGACTAGTCGCAACTGAGAGATATTTTTCAATGTGACGGAAATACGGATAGTATAAGTAGTGAAAAATTTTATTTTTTAATTATTAATTTTTTAACACATATATCCCACAATTTATATAATGACACGTAATGTATTATTTCATGTGCCGATCATACTGAAAAATCTCATCGCTGAGCCGATGCTCCCTCTCTCGGTTTCTGAAAATTCCACACCTTTCTACTGCCAATGGTGGTGGCCCACTTGGTCGAATCTAATGGAGGTGGATTGTCTGCCCTCCCATTTCCATACTCTCCTCATGCTCTCCTGTGATGTGTGGTCACGGTTAAGCCACGTCAACATTTTATATTAATTTTTTATAAAAATAATAAAACAAAAAGTAATAAGAATATAAAATGTTGACGTGGCTTGACCGTGACCACACAAACAAGAGGGCATGGGGAGAGTATGGAAATGGAAGGGCAGACAATCTACCTCCTAAGTTGTAAGGATGTATTAGCCATTATAAAATATATCATTAGTTGGTTGTTTATATTCATATTAAGTGAGAGAAAGCATCGACTAAAGAAAGGAAATATCATTTTATATTTTTTTGGTGATACCAAAAGTTCGTTTAAACCGAATATGTCCGAAATTTATCTTATATGGTGGCAAAACGATGAGTTTGATTTGTCTCGTTGTTCTCCTGTGGAAAAAGGTTTCTTCAGCCGGAAATAAACTCCAAAGCACACTATTCAACGCATTAAACATAAAACATTAATCACGCCAATTCATGTAGAAATTTGCCATTCTAAGTTGATGGTTGAAAACTGAAAACATAGCAACTATAAGCAACTCCCTTTTTCTCAAATCTCAATTTCTTAAGGTAGTGTTTAAACTAAATAGCACACACACAATACACGTGCAATGTAATGTCGGTTACAAGGAGAACGTATTTGATTTTAAAAACTTAAAACGTAGCAAATGAATAATTACTATTATGAAATTTTTTGGAGCATTGGTCCTTGGGTTTTTCTACAATTAAATCTTATGTTATCAAAGTCAAAATTCATTCTTCGGATATTGATTTGATTCCTATAAATTAAATAACTACTTGATCACAACACATAAAAAAATAGTAAGTTTTATGAAATTAATATTATTAAATATTGAATTAAGACTCCTCTTATTAAATTAAGACTCTAAGGGTGCGTTTGTTGCACTGGACTATCTCAGACTGGACTAGCTTCAGGGACTAAGCTGGACTGGCTTAGACTAGACTAACCTGGACTAACTTAGTAAAACATTTGTGGCAGTGTCGGACTAAAAACAGGATAATTAATAAAGTCTAATATTATATTGTTTAATCCCTTTTTATTAATATTTTATTATTAATTATCTCTTTTGTTTCTCAAAACTCTCCTCATTCGAAAACCAATTCTACAATTTGAGATCAAATCAAAACAACTCCAATTCCACACAATTGCAGTGTGTCCTGTCGTCGAAATAGTGTCTCAAAACCAACTCCAATTTCGCAAATCAGAGAGTCTTAAGCTGCTGCCTCCATCTTCTTCGCCAGTCCCAACATCCTAGCATCTCAGACAGCGACCCTAAGCTGCTTCGCCGTCTTCATTGCCGTCGGCGTTCGTGGCTTTCCAAATTCCTCCATCGCAGTCATGTTCCTCACCCACTACTGGGTTCACAAAGATCTCGTGATTTGGGTTTCAAAGAAACCATCTGCGGTGATATGTGCCCACGAAGGTCGGAGGCGGTAGAGGTTATGGGTCTTGTCGGAGGAGGAATAGATGGAAGAATGGCAGAGAAGGAAGACAAAAGAGGGGGCTCTGGGACTTAGACGAGGAGAAGACGAAAGAGAAGGAGATGGTCTTACCAGTCCGGCAGAATTTGGGGTTCTTGGCGAAGAACTCCTAGCGAAGTCATTAATCCGAGTGAGTCTCATCTAATCCCATTAAACTTAATCCTTGTGCAGAACAAACATGAGACTATAGTCCAGTCCAATCCAGTCCCTCCTAAGAAGGTCAAACAAACACACCCTAAGGCTCTAATCTAATTTTCATTTAAAGGAAAGAAAGCATGCAACCGAACAACTCACTCAAACGTCCTTGGCCAATTGGAACTTTAGTCATTGAACTAAAATCATAAATGTTAGTCTTTGAATTTGTCTCAATGTGGAGTAACGTTCAATTTGAGTAACACCATTGAAAATTTCATTCAAAATAAAGGGTATAATGGGGAAAATATGAACATACATTCTAACGGAACTAACAAAGTTACCCAAAATGATCATTATTGTACATTAAAATACGTTAAGTGTCCAATACTCACAAATTTTTAGTACATAACCAAACCCCAAACCCCCAGTTAGACTACAGTTCAAGAATCATTACTCCAATTAACTTTATTACTAGTTTTTAAATAGGGAGTTTTAACAAAACACTCCTAGTACTGTTCACTTTTAACGAAAAACCACATTTTTACCTTTAACTGGTATTATTCACTATACCTTTAAAAAGGGCTTTTCATTAAAAGAAAATTTTTTTTGGACTTTTCGCTAGTTTTCCTTTTTAAATACTCTTTCTTTCATGATATATTTGTTTATAAATATTCTTTGTTTCAAGAAGTAGTTAGGGAGATGCAATTAGCATTTCCCAAATGATAGTTGACAAAATTACTTAATAATATGGATAATATAAAAGCTAGTTTGGATAGTGGAATAATTAGGCAACTGGTCTCAAAGTAACATCACTAAATAAAGGAATGAACAACACAAGTGGGACATGGCCACCTTGATGTAGTCCATGTTAGGGTATGAGGGGCAGGAAACTCGGCCAATCGATGAACGGAGGGTCGGTGGCGGTGAGAGCCCTAGCCAACCAACAAGGCATGATGGTTGGTTTAATTAGCACTCCATCAATGTTGAAGAAATAGAAAACGGATAGCTGCATGCACCATCTCGATCGATCGAGAGGTTTTAGAACATGCAATGACTTGCTGGCAACCCTAGTTTTGGTTTTGCATGGCTAACCCTAGACAAGTCATGGCCCCAACTGACCCTTTATCTTTGCCACCACTTGGTCCAAAGTTTGTCCCTTCTTTTTTTCTTTGCTATCAGATGGACAACAAGTGGTCTCTATTTTTGCCTTAGATCAGCAGTCGTGGTCAGGAGGAAATGAAAAGAAGAGAAAAGAAAAAGTAGTGCTATTCACGCACTCATTTTTTTTTACTTCTCATACGTTTTTGGTAATGTTTGTCTATTGATTTTCTTTAAACACACAAAGATGATGGTAGTGATAAAAAAGATTGTGTAGACGACAAAAATTAGGGTTAGATTATGTGAGCAGAATATATATGATAAGATGATGGCAGGAAGTGTTAAGAAAATCTGTAATGTGGCATTTTCATATGCACTCACAATTTAATTTCACCTGAGTCCAGAAACAGAAATGAAAAAAAAAAAAAGCATAACTTTTTGTTGTTTTTAGTGTGTATAAAAGTATTATTCGTAAGTAACAACAGTTGCTTTTTTGGCTCTTACAAATGAGAAGTCGACCTTTTAGGTTCAAAAGCTAAAAAGGTTCAAAAGCTAAAAAATGGTTTGATTTGTTCAAAAATTCATCTCCAACCGATGGCTGGACTATAATTTTATGGAGCCCACCAACCATTATTTAGTCAAAGAAGCACCAGACTAGCTAAATGTAACTCTCTCTCTCTCTTTTATATCATCTCTAAGCGAAAGAACTAAATATAGCCCCGTCCAAAATTAAAGCATGCAAAATATTATTTTAAATGAATAGTGTCAGACTATACTCATATACTATTTCCAACCAAAGGGTCTAAATATAGCCCATCAATAATTTATTAGTTTTAAGTTTATACTTTAAATTTATTAATTAAGTTAGTTAAATTACCTTTGGATGTTTTTTTAAATCTAGCAGTTGAATTTAAACTAATTATTGTAACTAATGAGCTGGGCCCCCAAAAAAGGCTAAGCAGAGGGGTACATTTGGCTAACCTAATGCCCCTTTGGCCAAATAATGGTCTGATGAACTCCATAGAATTATAGCTCAGCCTTCAATTGGCAATGAGTTTTTGGGTAAAACAAGTTATTTTTTGGCTTCTGAACCTTTAGTCATCTCCATTGAAGATGGCCTTAGCCTTTTTTTTGGGGCCCAACTAACCAATTGCAATAATTGAGCCAAATTAACGACTAGATTTGAAAACATCTCATGGTAGTTTAATTAAATTAACAGATGAATTTAAAGTATAAACTAAAAACTAATAAATTATTGAGGGGGCTAGCCCCTTCAATTGAAGATGATATATGAGTATGACTTGATACTGTTCATTTAAAAATAATTTTTTGTAGGGCTATAATTCTGGTTGGGATACGTTTAGCCATTTCGATTGGAGATAGTCTTATAGAAGAGGAAATGAGTTGCTTCTTTGCCTTCCACAATTATAATAATTTTCCCAAATAAATATGGGAACTTTAACGAAAAGCTTTCGGTACTGTTAACTTGAACGAAAAATCATATTTTTACACTAAAAAGTCAATTCTATTACTATTCACTTTATCCTTTACTCTGTTCTTTTGGTTAAAACTCAAAATTTTCAAATCATTTTCATTAATTTTCCTAATAAATATACTTCAAAAGAAATGCCCTTTAGAACAAGACCATCGAACCTTAAAATACCTGTGCATTTGGATTGAATTGCCCTCAACTCAACAAATTCATCTTCATCGGTCCTAAAAGGGGGGGCATTTGGACCAAAGGTTGCTCGTTGGACTGCCCTTGCAATAATTGTTGGATCTTGAGCCTCTTGGTGAGCCATGACGTCATCATGCTGTCGAAAGGGGACGCCCCACGTGGACGCCACCGAACCTTTGAGCTGAATTTTCTACTCTTGCAACCGTTAGAGTTCCAACATCAAAAAAAATTATCAGAGTTTTATTTGCTGCATCGTGTTCAATTTTTTTTTAGAAATCAACTGCCATGATTAATCCAAAGGTAAGAAAATTTCAAAAAATAAAAAGAATTTATTTTGAACAACACACTTAACAAACTTACAAAGTTCAACCATCTTCTTCATTCGCCTTTTATTTTTAATTAATTATGCTTGTTGTAATGTTATACTTTGCTTTGTATTTGAAACTAAATTATCATAATTTTATTTTCAAATAACAAACTTACTAAGTACATACTTACAACTTACATGACATACGAGATAAGAAAAAATATTTGTGAATAATAATCGGTCTTGCTGCTGCCCTTTCTCTTCTCAAACTTATGGACTTGCACGAAGGCAATTATTGTTTAGAGTGAATAGTAAATTTCACTGCCCTTACCCTTGCCTTCCTAAAATGGATGAACCTTTTTTATTGAACAAGCAAATCATATAATGTACTTATAAAATCTTATTGTTTTTTTTTAAAAGAAAATATTAAAAATACTTAGTTCCTAGTGCCCTTGAACTTGAGACTAGCAGTAGTCCTTAGTTTTGGGTAGCATTTGGGTTCAAATTAAAAAAAAAATTAGAAAGAAAAACATGAAATAAGGTATTTACTTTGTAATAACGTTGACATAAAGCTTTGATCTCAAATAGAAAATGATGTGACTTGAATTTTGCTCAATGAAGCTAATGTTTAACCAAGATGTCAAGGGAAGGGACCCCAAAATGTTTGATCCATGTCTCCCATTTCACTTCCTCTCAAGCATGAACACCCACTGACTTAAAACATAATCTTATCCTCCTCTATAATGTCGGATTCTCTGATCCATTGACCCTTTGCTTGGATTTTATATCAAATGCCTCTTTGGTGGTCCTATATATTGGTCTATTCTTTTGTTTTTGTATTCAGATTATTACCCTCTTTTCTTTTCAATCATCTTCCTATGTGATTATTATTGCATGCAGACACCATTTTGCATCCGTTCAATTGCATCATCTGTCCTTGTTGATGTTTTTCTCTTGTTTTCTTTTCATCATTTCTTTTTTTTCTTTTTTTATTTAATTTATTGACTTAGTTCATGATGAGTCAATATTATACTATATATCTTATCATATTCTTAGTTATAATTTATTGGTTATTTTGATACTTTTGTTATGTATTTTCAATGAAGGACATGCGACTTCCTCTTGAGCATAAAGTAATCAAATGGATGAATTTTGGAGTGATTACAATTGAGGGATGTTCGTGAGTCCTTCAAGATGATTGTATCAAAATTCCAGATTTTTCTACCAAGATGTTTGACCAAGGCAAAGAAAAGAAGGCTCAGTGCGCAACTTTTCCAGATTGACATTTTTGGATGTTTTGGGTATTTTGGAGGTCAAGATGACATATTTTGAGGAGGGTTCAGATTTGTTGGGGACATCTTAAGCTTTAAAAGAGATCTTTTTGGACCAAATTGGAGTTGATTTGGTTAGTCAAAATTCTAATTTCCTGAGAAGTTTGAAGTTGACTTCAAATAGGAAACCTTTTATTTACTATTTTATTATTTTGTTATGTTTCCTAATTTTATTCTAAGACCTTTTCTAGGTAGGATTTTATCTTGTGGTAGTACAAATAAGGCTATTTGGTCATTAGGTTAAGAGAGATTTTTTGGAAACTTTGCTAGGCTTTGAGGATTTGTACTCTTCTTTCAAGGTGTTTTCTATTCATGTACTTAATAATATTTTGTTTTATGATTGTTCGTAATGAATTGTTTTGCTAGGGCAAGGCAACTAGCCTTAGCGAGAATATGTAGTTTCTTTTCAATTTACTTATGATACTGTGCATGCATGTTTTGAATCATTAATCACCGTGTTTAAACTATCTAAGTGTCATAGTGATTCGCGACCATAAGATGTTTAGAAAAGTAATTTGATACAATTGTGGTTGGAAGGTTCCTTGAAATTGGCGATGCTTCTTGTGGTTAATAATTGTAATTTCACTTAGGACGAACACCACCCCTAAAGGTTAACATGGTTTTTCAAAAGGTTTTCATAATTCTTATGAGTCTTTCATGTTGACATTTCAATCCGAACGTCCGGATAGGTGTATGTTTGATATACTTTAGGAAAACGTAATCTTCAAAATATGCATGGGTAATTCGTAAGTAATTAGGAGAACTATGTATGATTGTTAAGGTGATGGCGGAACCCTATTGTATTTTTAAAATGATTTTCAAAACCGTTTTCTTTTAGTTATTTTCCTTTTATTATTTGTATTAAATTATTTTCTATTATTTTAGCTCACAATATCAACATTTTTCAAACTTTGTTTTCAAATAATTATTTAAGGATTAGTTTATATACAAATTATTCATTTAATACCTGTGGAGGACAACCTTGCTACAAACGACTATATTATGATTACTTTGTTCTCTTGCGAGTGGTAAAAATCATATCAGTTCCCATACCATACAGATAATATTAAGTGTGTAATGTACATTCCATTTTTCGTACAAACGATATTTAAAATAAAGATAATTGTATATGACAACTTGGTGCAAGCAGTGCGAAACCACAATGGAGGCAATGAAGTCACTTGCACTAACGACTTGTTTTTTTGTTTAATTAATTATTTAACTAGCTTTCATGCATGTGCGTGAATTGACAAAAGGAATTACACATTTTAAATGTATTTATATGCGTAAATTGACAAAAGGAAAGTCAAATATTTGAAGTAAATGAATAATCTTAGATCATGCTAGAAGAAACCTCTCATAAACCAATTAAAGTAGCTGAATTCACAAAATAAAATCAATCTGTATAGAATTTACATTAAGAATAGAGAAAATAATATTTAATAAACAATTGATTGAATCATATTATTCATAGTCCATTATGAGGCTAAGTCCACATCATTTCCCTTAGTGTAGATAATATCGTTTGTTAGAAAGAAAAAAACAAACAATCATTTGACAACTAATTTAATTACATTATTATCCGTGTGTGAAAAATCTTTTTTTTATAACCGGCATTACACGTCTCTTAATATATTTTGAACATGTTTAAAAGTAGAGAAAATAATGTTTAATAAACCATTGATTGAATCATATTATTGGTAGCCCATTATGAAACTAAATTCACCCCATCCCCTATAGTGTAGATAATATCGCTCATTAGTCATATTCAAATGTACAGTTAACTCCTATTCAACCGATCAAATTGCCCGTTTAGAAATATTTAGGCAATATTAATTTGCTTTTGATGATTTGTAGTCTTTTTTCCAACACATTTCAATTCCATGAAGTAAATGCTTTAATGATGATTATTTGCTAAATCAGTCGGTAATCAAATCAATCTACCACTAAAGAATCAATGTTTCTTCAAATTGGAAAAAGGGAGTTGGCATGCGTCACGATACAATATTCATGAAATTATTGATTCATATGTGTAGCATGTATAGCGTTTTTTGGAAAAAAGCTAGTGTGCACGTTATGAAATAATTTCGATAAAAACATTGATCCATTTGTGTCACGTATATACTGTTTCTTGGAAAAAAAACTATTGTACACATCATGAAATAATTTCGATGAAAACATTCTAACAGGGTCTTCTTCGAATCCTTTTGATTCCGGGATCCGTAATTCATGTCTGTTTATCGTACATCGTGTGGTCAGTTTTTGTCAGGTACTGTTTGTATTTAATTTTAAATAAAAATATTTAAAATAATTTTTGACCACACATGTAAGTCGTGTGTAATACGTAGGGCTGGAAAAAATTCCCAAAAATCCCAAACCAAACCGAAAAAATCCCAAAACCAAACCGAAAAATCCCAAACCAAAATTATCCTGAATTTTGGTATTCCCGTACCGAAAAATACCGAAATATTCGGTATGGGATTGGTTGTCAGATTTCATTTTATTCGGTAATCCCGAAATCCCGAAATCTTATCCTAATGTCCATTGTAAGTTTAAGTTGGGTCTTTTCTTTTGTATTCTTCTCAATTCCTCAAACTCTGTCTCTCTCAATCGCTCACTCTCACTCTCTCGAAAAACAAGTTCGAACGCCGCTCCAGCGCTCCTCCGTCAAGCCCGTCCAGTTCGAACGCCGCTCCTCCGTCCACTTCAACGGCACTCATCCGGCCACACACACAGACGCATGAAGATGCGAATCCGACACGAATCGAGTCCCAAAATCCAGGTAAGAGTTTCTGATTTTCACTGGGTAAGAGTCCCAAAATAGGCAATTCTTGAATCGGTTGAAGAAAGCATGGAAAGCTATGGAAGGTCTAGTTGAGATGGGTCTGGTTGCATCTGGAAGGGAAAAGTTGGCATCTGTTCCATCTGGTGGTGGTGCAGTTGCTTATTCTGCACCCGCAGCAGGCTGTGGTGGTGGGGCTGCTGCCTCTGCCGCTGCTGAGCAGAAGAATGAGAAGGTGGAAGAAAAGGAAGAATCATATGACGATATGGGTTTCAGCCTTTTCGGCTAAGGGATTTTTGTTCAGAGCTTTGCCTATATCAAGACTTCATCTTTATAATTTTGGGACCAATGTTGTGTTTTTAAGATTATGTTTGTAGTTGGATATGGTTCTGGATCTCTAAAATTTTGTTTAGATATGCAAGTGATCAAAGACGTTTACTTTGGATCTTAATTCCATCTATTTGAGTCGAAAAAGAAAAAGAAAAACAAAAGAGCTGGGTCTGGTGAGAGCTATTGGGGTCAGCAATTTCAGTGTTTCGCAAATCAAACAATTGCTTAAATTTGCAAAGATTGTACCCTCTGTCAATCAGGTGGGATATCGTAGATCATTCTTGCTATTTTTAACAACTCAACATCAGAATTTGTCCTTTATAAGTAGTTCATATTGTTTGAATGATGCAATGGATTTCCATCTGTTTTTTCCTTTTCTGCTGCTTCTTTGATTACAATGTCGATCCATGGCCCTAATATGTTAGAGTAGACATGTGATTTAAGTACCATTTTGATGAGGAAATTCATCGGACAAGTTGGCTTTTCAGCAATTATTTTGCTACAATCTACTAGCATGAACGAATCATCCCAACTTCTATCGTTTTCTGTCAGGTATTTCCTCAGGTACTTCAAGGCCATTGTTCTGCATATATTATTTGAAACTATTTCGGGATTCCCGATTTGTCCCGAAATCCCGAAACTATTTCGGGATTCCCGAAATTTGGGATTCCCGAAAATTTGGTTTGGGATCGGTCTTGAAATTGGGAATCCCGAAAATTTTGGTTTGGGAATCGAGATGGGGTTTTTGGTTCGGTATCCCATACCGAACCAGCCCTACTACAAACTGTATCCACCCTTAACTATTCGGCTAAATAGCCTAAATGGTTCCTGAAATTTGTATAATCAATAGAAATAGTCTCTGAGATTGAAAATCAATAGAAATGGTCCTTGAGATTATCCACCATCCATGATTTTGGTCCTTCCGTTAAAAACTATTTGGACAATTTTCAAAACTTCGTAACTCAATCGATTCTTAACCAAATTCGACCCATAATATATCAAAATGAAGATAGGAAAGTGTAGAACAAGATTATACCTATTTGGAAG
>JAOTRO020050854.1:0-14901 GCA_028566515.2 Pyracantha coccinea | reverse complement strand
CCAAACTTTCTATAATTAGAAAGAAAAATACACTTATGAGGAGTGTAGAATGAGATTTTTGGAGTGCTAATAACAGTCCCCTATGAACAAATGCCTGAACCAAAATATGTTATTGCTATGGGAGCATGCACAATTACAGGGAGGAATGTTCAGTACCGATTCTTATAATACTGTTTGGGTTGATAAGCTAATTCCTGTGGATGTCTATTTGCCGGACTGGTTTGTCTGCTTGGTTAGTCAAACATGGATTAGTTCATAGATCTTTGGGCTTCAATTACCAAGGAATAGAAACTTTCCGGATAAAACCATAATTGAACCTGTTTGACATAGTGAGCAACGGATCGGAAATCAGAAACTTCATAGAGATCAAGAGCCTTGTAAGCCAACTCAATGGCATAGCTGGTTGATTTGAGGCTGAATTTCTTGAGTCAGGTCCATTGTCCCTCTATTTATTGAGTTGTAACATTGTAGTTTTTAATTCTTTTGACATCAGGCCCAATGATTCGACTGTTGTGGTCAGTCTTGCTTGCGGCAGTCTTTCAGGCATTGCCTCATCGATAGGTTAGTGATCTGTGACAGTCGGTTTGATTCGTTTGAAGCATAAATAGATGGAACACTAAATTAGAAATATTATGGCATGATTGACAGTGGAGAATATATTTACAACATTAGATTCAGTATCAAATTTTTATATACAAATACCATTGTGGTTTATGAACAATACTCCATGTACGATGCCTTCAAAACCTATATAAATTTCTGAATATATGGAAGATTATATGTAAGGACTTTCCAATTAGTTTTCTAGAATCCAGCAATAAGACTTCAGATCCATTCTCCTTCTAAATGATTATCTTTTGCTCTTGTTTCAGCAACATTCCCTGTGGATCTTGTCAGGCGAAGAATGCAGTTGCGGGGGGCTGGTGGTCGAGTCCGCGTCTATTATACGGGCTGACTTGGGACTTTAAGGCACATAACGCGGACTGAAGGTCTGCGGGGCTTGTACAGAGGGATAGTGCCAGAATATTACAAGGTCGTTCCAAGTGTAGGCATTGTCTTCATGACTTACGAGACATTGAAAACGCTTTTGCCCGCATCCAATCAAGTGATTAGTTGCCTCTAAATTTCCCGTTATCAGCCATCTGGCAACCTACTCAAGCCAATGGAATTTCTCGAGCTCAGTGGGGTTTCCCGACGTATGAAATTAGCGGAGAGGATAAAGTTGGTTAAACACAACTTAGGTAGAACAATAGTTGTGGTAGTTGCGAAATATTATGGTGGTAAATTTTGCTGTTGCTGCCATGTGACCATATATTTATTCTTGTATAGGTTAGTTTAGCTGCATGAGTCGCAACATACTCCCATTTTGACATAAGAAGGTAGCAACCTTTTACATATTCGTCGGTGGTCACCGTAACAATTTTGTTGTTGAAGATCTTTTCTCTTCGCCTAGTTTTTTTTTTTTTTTCCTACTTTGTTGGAAGTTTGAGAGTCAAATGATAGGTTAATGAGGAATCACATTTCGATGTTATTATTGAAGTGTAGTTTGAGAATGACTGGAATTGCTATCATACTTTTATTCACATGCCAATAAAAGATATGCTATGAGAGAAAATTTGTAATTCTTCTTTGGCGGTCCAGTAAATGAACGGCAAAGATTCACTCTAAGAATTTGAACGGCTAACTCTAAGAAATTAAGTAAAGATCGTTTAAAAAGTCGGACTACTTGGTAGGCTGGACAACCGAAGACAAACCCGAAAATTTGAGTAAAAAGTACATAAATGGTAACCAAGAGCTGAGAGACGAGGATTAGAAATTTGGAACAGAGAGATGCTATTGGCAAAGGACCTTTAAGATTGATTCCTATGCTTTGCATGATCCTATACGCAACATAAGACTAGCCCCACATTGAACACCAAGTGCAAAGTATGGGAGACTCTCCGGCACTCAGGATGCCACAAATGCAGTATTTCTAGTCAATTATACTCTACTATGTCTCATTGTTCATTTAATTATTTTTTATTTATTCACATAATAATGCACAACTGACTCGAGAAACAAACAACATGTGGCTCAGGTACATGGGAGCCTTACAAAAAATGAGCGATTGCCATGAAACATGAACACTAAGATATCAAGTGTTGCCTCATGTGTTACCTTGACCACATGGGGTCGCACAATAAGTTCTGAATACCGCCACCTTAATGTTCGTATTTCATGTGAGTTGGCCAGTCGGGTTTGGGGTCTTTCTGAAATTGCTGACCAAAGCTTTTTAAGTTCACTTCAGTGAATAAAGGTGGATGTTCAGTATCATTTTCAGGGGTCCTAGCAAAACACCGAATATATGCAATATAAAACTCCGTACATATCATCATCAATGAGTTTGGATGGACCATGCAGTTGCAGGTTCTTGTGGAAAAAGGTGTCCAATTTAGCACTTATTCTTCTGTCAATTTTCAGGAGGGACCTTGACCATGACTGGCTAACAATTTTAGCCTTGGTTCAGGAGGGACCTTGACCATGACTGGCTAACATTTCCAGTCGAGCAATTTGCCTGAAAACACCAATAAAACGGGCGTTGCTGTTTATTAAATAAAGTATAGACAGTAGATATGAAATTTATAATTATTTATACAAAATGTACATACATGTTATCAATGCAGTTTAAACAGTATTGATACATAAAAGAACGAACATCCTGCACAATGAAAGTAGGCCATATATATTTAGTAATCTAGCCAAGATAAAAGAAGATGTAGCCATCTTTCTCAAATTTCTGCAACTGAACAAGCTCTGAGTTGGGGATAATAAGGCGCATTTCGGTAACTAAGGGAATCAAATTTGCTGCGGCCAAAAGCTGATTGAGACCTTGAAATCTGCTGCAACATGTATGTAATTGTGGCACTACTTTCCTTTCCGTTTCATCAACCTTGAAAGATAGAGCTAGCTAGGGAATAGTCAGGATGAGATGATGTAAAGTGTAAGTGAAAAGTTTTGGAAATTAAAACCATAAGACGCTTACCTTGGCGTAGCAAGTTGGGTTGAGCAGTATGCTTCACTATCTGCACCTAAGTTCGAATCCCCCTCTCCATTGTCCAGACTAGAATATTGCTCTAATACCGTAATACTTCACCACTTTTGTGTTTCTATTCCCAAAGTTGATAAAAATCTAAAAAAGAAAAAATGTTGAGAATCTTTAAAAAAGATATCTCTAATCCTCCTGAAAAAGCAGTCAAGGAAGAAACATCATTTTCTTTGGTTATAATTGCTTATCGAAGAACATCTTTTTATAAGGCCCTATCATGCAGCAACATTTCATACTTTAACCTATAAATATACTTTCGGAATATATATCTGCTCACTTTAAGAACCACTATAAATACAGAACTCCATCATGCAGATTGGCCTCACACCTCCTGCTACCAACCAGCTTCTCCTTTAACTACATTTACTTTCTTCTCCGTCTTCTTCATAGAGTCGATGACTCGATATTGGGTTAGGATTGGGTAATCTGCATCCTGAGGTTTAGATCAGCACACGCGTATTTGTTGTATCTAGTCCTTGGGATGCAGATTACCTTGTCCTTGCCGCCAATGCAAGAAGACTTGTTAAGCTCGTAAGTCATGAGGCTACTTACTACTTAATGCATGTTTTGATTCTTTTATGTTCTCGGTCTTTTTGTGTATTTTCAGGTTGTATTCCTTACAATATTGCTCAGATGATTCTTTTATGTTCTCTGTAATTGGACTGAGCAGGAGCTCCAAAACATCTATCATTTGCCTCGCCGAGGTGCTTCTAGCTTACTGCAGAGGACGGATTGCTGTGCTGATCAACTTTTCTGTTTGCGGCACGTATCAAATGATGGGATTTTTTGTGGAATGGGGTAATTTTCTAAACAGTAATTCTCTAATAAGAATAATAAGAACATGAACATTCTGTTATGCTTTTTAGAGAACTACTCCTTGCACCAAACAATTTTTTAGCTATTTGCAAACAATTTCAGTAACTTACAGATCTTGAAATTTTATGATATAACCATTTTCAAGTGATGGAGCATCCTTGAAGATTACGATTCAAACGGAATACTATTGCTGGACGGAGAAATTTGCTGTATACTTTGTTGACAGGCTGCTTTGGAATTCTATCAGGAGCGTTCTAGGCAGCTGGTTTCCAAAAGCCTTTTTTTTCTTCTTTCTTTCGGTTGCTATCGGACCGCAGATACAAGGATATAGACCTAACTGTCTCGCGATGTTCTGAACCCAGCTCACGTGAGTGAGTGGCATGGCAAGAGGGCGAGTTCGATTTTTTATCGATGTTGTAACTCTATATCGTTACACTTACAGGAAAACCTGGTTTTCCCTTGTTGAAGCTGCTTGGAGTGGTATCAAGAAACATGAGCAGAATCTCCCAGTGTGAAGTGCGTACTTGACATTTATGACATCAAAACATGCTTAAAATATTGGTCATATCTACGGTCTGGACGAAAAGGAATCGCGGTCATAACAATTTTTCAATCAAATTTTTGTTAAGGTAACAGAACGGAATTATTTTTCTGATTAGTGCTCACAATTTGTACAATTTTTGCATCTTAGTTTGGACTTTGGATTGAATTCAAATGAACAGGATGTTTTGGCTAATATAAAGTTTCTGAATCCATAAATTGAAAAAAAAATATAAAGAAATAGAATGGCAACTGGCAAGGCATGATTGATTCGTCCCGTTGGCTGTAGCTGAACACTAAAATAGTTGAGGCATGGAACTGACCATTGTTGATTTGGATTTATGTGAAATTACCCTAGTTCGATAAGATTTGATTTCGTTCTAGAATCGAAAAGCAACTAGCATTTGCCGAGTTCCAACTTGTCTTGGTACTAGTTGACCTTACGCATCACTTTCTGGGCTTTCAATCTGTAGTACTCCCAGCTTCTTCCCTGCTTTCAGTAGAGTTTTTGCAATCCTTGAACACGAGGAACTGCTTCGTCTCTACACGGAGGAAAATGAAACTTCCACTAAAATGTGTGATGCTGGACCCAAAGTTTTTGCCCACCACACAGTACCAGGCAGTGCCATAAGCTTCATCAACTTTCTGTTTAGCAGAAAGAAGCGTTATAAGCTAGAATTCACAAATAATGTAGCAGATAAGGTAAAAACTCAGTTCTCTTAGCAGAGTAAACCTTACATCCAACGGTGAAAGTGAATGTTAATTCAGTTAACTTCGGGTTTGCCACTTCAACTCACGAGGAAAACTTCAGTAGGTTGTCTGACTTTGACGGCTCTCACACCAGGTGTGACTATCATGTGTAGTCAAAAGGGATTAAAATGTCAAAGACCACATATTTTTGTAAAAGCCACCAACAAATAACATGGTCGGAGTTCCTTGATACATACTAACCGCACAATTGGGGAAGTGTAACAAAGTAGAAGGGGGAATGTATGCTTTAGTATTCACAAGCGAGATTCAGTCTAAAGCAAAACCTTATACCCTATACAAACCAGAAAACAAATAGGAAAATAATAGCACACCAAACCTATAGCATCCCAAAACCTTTTTAATTAATTAACTTAACTAAAAACATTAAGCTTTTTCTCCTAACAGAAAGGAAGTTGTACCCCTTTAAAGATGCTATTTGGACCCAAAAGTGGTAGCTGAGATCGGCTACTTTTGAAAATATTATCCAAATATGTTGTATTAAATTGGGGTTTAAGCTAAATCACTGCCATTACACCTTCCTGAAAAAGTTAGCGTTTGGATCCTAATTAATCTCGGTCGTCTTGTGACAATAATTTAATCACATAATTAGATGTGATGATAATCAAAAAACCACTTTTGCAATCCTTGTTTTCTGCTGTCGAAGAATAATATCTTACATAAACAAGAAGTGAAGATTATTTAATTTTGCGGTGCAGTCCCGTGCTTAAGGGCAATGGACTCATCCCTTCTGCACCCAAGTTCTCCTCTCCGTAGTTTGGTCTATATTAAATTAAAATATAACTCGAATAGACAAGTTTTGCGGATAAAAATAATTGATGCTGTTTGATACAGTGAGCAACGGATCGGAAATCAGAAACTTCATAGAGATCAAGAGCCTTGTAAGCCAACTCAATGGCATGGCTCTGCATGTCATCTGGCATATCTGTCTCCCGCACCTCAGCGTTTCCTTCCAGCATCTTTGTCAGCAATGGCGATGAAGATATGGCTTCTCTGCAGAAGCTTCTAACTATCAAATATATAGTGCAAACAGTAAAGAAAAAGGATTGGATTAAGTGGTGGAGGTTTAAAGTTCGTTGAAAATGATTAAGTTCGTTTTGCTCAGTCACCTTTTATCACGTTAGTTTGTGAAGGATGAGATCCACCTATGTAGCATCCTACTTCGAGAATTTAAGCATTATATACGTCACTGGTCTTATCTTTGTAAGAATTACCCATAATAACGAAGTCGTGCTATAATAGTGACTCAACATGAGCGTAGTAAATGGGATGCAAATGTAAATTCAAGAATCGAAAAGCTGGAATCCACTAGTTTAGAGAGAAAATTTTGAAGGTTTTTATTTATTAATTAAAGATCTTGAATAATGTTGATTACAATAGAAGTCATAATGTTTAAATACACTTAATTCGACCGTTGGGAAGGTGAGGGGAGTCTTAGGAAATGTAGAAGAAGTAAAACATACGTAATTGACAACAAATTTTGTCCTATATTAGACTCCTCCACTTGAAAATAACTCATGCCATGCCCCGATCTCGACATACGTCCAGAATCAAAGCTTGACGTCACCAAATATCTGTAAATCTAACATACCCCATCTTCGGGATATGTACAAAGCATAGCTCAAGATTCAAATCTCATAGTATTTTGCATACGCTTTATGGCTGCATCTAACCTCCTCGTTAGACTGCCTACGTACCCTCAATAGGGATCAAGCCATTCGTAGTTCACATTACACTACGCTCGAACAATCATCACATAATTCACTTTATTTTCAACATGATACCTCCATCCACCTCATGTAACATATCAAATAACCAACGGGGCACTGTATTATTCTCAAGCCACATTGATCAACCAAAATAATCATAATAATAACACTCATATCCAATGCCATTCCACAATCCTGTCAATTAATCAATTCATGTATCAAAGATGCACGATTTTGACTTTTAACTATGTTAGTCCACCAATGAGATAACATATCATTTCACGAATTTAACTAAAGAGCTCTATATAATTCCCTACTTTGATTTTGAGTAATAACATGGTATATAAATTCACAAGGTCTACTGTGGGTAATTCCCATTTACTTGAATCTAGGGTTCTAGACTAACCTTATGGAAATGAGCAACAACAAAGATTCCGGACCACTCAACGGAATCTAACAACATCGGGTCCCGGACCACTCAACGGAACCAAAATATCAAGTAGTTTCTCGTAATCTACCCAAACATGTCACATGTAAAATCAATGCCTACATCATGGGAACGGTATACTGGGCAAATCAAACACCCGGATAAGCTGCGAAGCTCGGGTGAGTGACAATAATACAAGTATGTGATATTTAATAAAAATACACCATCAATCACAATCTATAAACATCAAGTATAGAATCATGCTTTATGAAATCATAATCAAGTCGCTAAAAACTCCGAATGAGTCACCCAGACATCCAATGACTTTTCTAATTCAAACCACAAGGTTCTCAAAAGCCATCGTTCATATATACATTAGAAACTAGCTAGAGGGACGCAGTTCGGCCGAAACCTACATAAGTAACCAAACAGGAAGTGGGCCCCCAAAGTAGATTAACCAAGCAGAGCCACCCTTGAGAAAGTAACCGAGTAGGCAGTGACCCCCCTAATGCGGGTTAACCAAGTAGAGTCACTTTTACAGCTGTTAGGAAGTGATCACCCAATGCGGATTAACCAAGCATGATCACTCCTAAGTACACATGGCTATAAGGATCGCCCAACGCGGATTAACCAAGCAGGACCACTAGGGACCCCCCAACGTGGATTAACCAAGCTCAGTCACACCTACAGAACTGTTAGGCAATGATCACCCAACGCAAATTAACCAAGCATGATCACCCCTAAGTATAATTGGGCATAAGGATCGCCCTACACAGATTAACCAATCACGATCCATAAATAGTATGGTCCCCCAACGCGGATTAACGAACCAGGACCATCCTTGTACCGCCGCTACATGGTGCAGACTCAGTGTCACCTAACCTTGTGACACTAGGGTAACAATCCCCTACTAGCCCTGAGTTTAATAGGCATTTCAATATGCACTTCAAACCACTTTTTCACAAATATTTTCAATCCATGAATCAAATCAAATTCGATGAAAATAGATCGATGGTCAATTATAAAAATCACATTTTAATAGAAAACACATTTATAAAACCAAGTCATATCCACAAAAAATACTAATATAAGAAAACAGGGTAATAACCATATCACACATATATTAAAATCATTCACCAAGACAAGTCTGCAAAGCCTCGCTGAGTCTCTAGTAATACTAAATTTAGTAATACAAAAGGTTTATGACATGTTGACCAAAAGTCAACTCTCAGTCAATAGTGGGGTCCACAACCTAGCAATTTAATCCGGAAGATCCGCACATCATATTTCGGATCCGTGACTTCCTAAGGTCCAAATTATGCTCATAGAACAACATACTAAAATTTAATTACGATCCAACGGTTGGATCTCCGCCAATCGCAAATTCAAGTGGCGGTCAACGTTTAATTTTACGAACTTACAAATCCAATTCGAGAAGATTCGTACTTTGAATTCCCGATCGGTAAGTTTTTATAGTCCTCAAATATTACGTGCTATTACGCATTAAAGTTTGGTGACGATCCAACGATTGGATCTTCGATTCATATAATGTCCAAGTGGCAGTCTCTATCAAAACTATAGTCATACGACGAGATTTCATCAATCGAACATTACATATGGAATCAGGGTATCCAAAATAGTCTAGGAAGGGCAGGTTGGGTCTCGGCCCATGCGCCGCCACACATGGTGGCCGGCCGCCCTGACTCACCGGATAATTCAACTATTTCAAAAAATTACCAAATTTTACAGGCATAAGGGGAGAAATTTTCATACCTGGGTCGAAGTCCAATTCGGCCGGGAAACGCCCAATTTTTCCCGAACCCGCCAGAACCCTAGAAAAGGGTGTGCTTCGATTCGGCATTCATACGAACTCCTACTCCTCCACCACAACTTGGGCTTTGTTCCTGGGGTTGAGGCTAACCTTTTGGTGGTGGTCGGGACCTTCTGATGTAGGAAAAAAAATCAGATTATTTCACGTGCAATAAAACTAAAAGAAGGAAGCGGCGATCAATAAAGAAAAATGATTGGAGAATTGGTAATTCACGTGTTAATAGATTATTTGCTATGGTCATATCTCCTGATGTAGAACAAATGGCAGAAATGGATCGAGGGGGAGATGGACCGTCGGAAGACAAAGGGACGCAATCATAAAAGAGGTGTTCAATTCTCCCACAAAAGTGGCTTGAGCCATCTTTTGCAGAAAGTCTTCAAAACAGCAGCCTACTAATAAATGGAGTCTTTTGGGGTTTCAAGAGTTTTATTATATGTTAGTTATTGTCATTTTAATTTCCTAAATCTTTTGAGTTTTCCAAAAGGTTGTAAAAGGCTTATTTAAGCCATGGCTTTGTAATCATCTTTTTATCTTTCAATCAATTAATAAAATTATCCTTTAGGATTTCTATCAAATTGGTGGACTCCTGTAACTTTGTTCTACAAGGGATTACGCTGGTAACCCTTTCATTGCTTCGTGCTGCGTCACCTTCGGAATTGGTGTGTCTCACCGGAACACCCACGGACCCAATGGGTTCCATTCCTCCCAAAATCGGGCCTAATCGAAGTGGTTTTTGGGTGGGAGTGAAAAAGGAAAGGCTAGAGAGTTGTTTGGTAGGAGTGGAAGGTTGTGAATCACCGAAAAAATGGACGGAAAACCCGTCGAAAATGTCTACCCAAACCGGGTCGGGTAGCTGTGTAACGGGTCAAGGGGAAAAGCCTTGGTTGGGTGCCACTTACCTCTCTCCTTTCCCTCCTTGATCTATCCCCTCATTGGTTCCCCTATTCCCTCCTTTCTCACCCGCAACCCCTTCTCTTTCCTATTTCTTTCCCTTTTTTTCCTTCCTCCTCGGCTCCCCCGTTGGTCTATCCTCCTCTGTTTATTTTTCCTTGCTGCCATCTGGCAGCTCCCCTCCTCCTTTTTTTTTATTATTTTTTTAAGGCAACTTTTAACATCCGTAACGTTTCCTTTCTCGTCCTGATTCACGAACGGCCTTCGCCCATAAGCTCGTGGGATCAAAATCTATTCGAAAACATTAATTGCGATCTCGAAAGGTCAACGAATTTTAAAGATTAATTACAAAAATTCAAACCCGATAACTATTCGATTTAATTTCCAAAATTTACGGAATTAAAATTAACTAACAAAAATAACGTAAACATGAGATACAAATTTAAATTACAAGATACGTAATGAATAGTGAAATTCCAGGGACGAGATTTCACAACTCGACCTTGAGTTCTCCCTGAAATGATCTTGATAGCTAATAGACAACTCCCTTGTTAAGCAAATAAATTTTTCAACTCGTGAAGCCCAACTTTTAATGTACTCTAGTGAAATAATGATGAAATTAATTCCATAAAAAAGATTGAAATATGTCAATCGATGATAAATTTTTTCTCTCTCTAATTTTCTTGTTTGGTCAAGGATGAAGTTAAACTCCAACTTATTAAATTGTTGATTCTCCAAAGTTATAAGTTATAACTATTTCAGTTACCTATATTTTCAATTTCTTGAGTGTCAACTTTTGGGTTGTCAAGGGAGATCTTCTTCAACAAGATTCTCAACAAGCAAAGTTACTTGTTTTTTCTCTTCTATCTTGACCTCCACCGTTTCTTGGCATAATGAATTATCAGTGTCCATCACTTTAGCTTCTTTTCTAATGATTGGTTGACTCCTTTCCAAATACAATTTCTATAAATCGGAAGAAAAAAAAAAGAATTGCTTAACAATAAGTCGGTTCAACCAACGCCAGAAAGCCTTCAATGCAATCATTTCCCAGAAAAATAAGAATATCCTCAAGATCAACTTGATGAGGTTGGCTATGGGCAAATCCATGACGTGTTCCCTTTCAATATTTGGTACTTCCGGCTTAGGGTTTTGCTTCTCCCATGATCGATTGCCATTAGTTAAGGACAAATCCATGTTCTGATACCAATTGACTCGTCACAAGCGGAGTCAATGGGATACAAACGTAAACCCAAGAATTAGAAGGCTGAAATCCACTAGTTTAAAGAGAAAATCTCAAAGGTTTTTATTTTTTTATTAATTCATGAATGATGATTATATAGAAGCCATAAGCCTTACATAGACTTAATCCAACCCTGAAATGTTTTTTTTTATTTTATTAATTCATGAATGATGATTATATAGAAGCCGTAAGCCTTACATAGACTCAATCCAACCCGAGGAAAGTTGAGGAGAGTATTAGGGAATGGAAAATAAGTAAATCAAACGTAAAACAAAAAGTTTGATTTTTATTACAAACTTCAAAATGCAATTTTCAAAGTCTAAACTATCGTTTTTGGATTTAAACATGACGGGCTTGTTATGCTTGCGATTCTTTTCAAAACAAAATATTATACACTCAATTTTGGCATCGAAATATTCTTGCTACATTTTTTGCCGCCGTATCAATTTAATCTAATATTCCCAACTTTAATTCTTTTGTTCCAGAATCTGAGAAATGATCTGAAATTTCATCACGATCAATCTGTTGATCACCTCTGAGATAATACACAATGTACAGTTGATACTGTCGGATTCGGCTAAGCTAGCCCTAAACAAAAACTAATCAATCTGCACAAAAACATAATTACCCCCTCTAAAGAAAACACCTAGTTTTCAAGTTCCCACTTCAGCAGTTGATTCAAATTTCAAAAGAAAGAAAACTGTGGTATTTGAATCTTTGCTCACGGAGTTAAATAAAACTGTGTTTTTGAGTCTTTGCTCACAGATTCAAGAGTGCCTGGACCGGAGCAGGAAGACACTGAGTTCTTGACTCGGACACTGATCCGGGTTAATCAGATGAAACGACTCCGAGTCAGCGCTCCCCACCACGTGCTCGTAATTCGCCCTCATGTACATCACTTCCTGATGCGACTCCGCCTCCGACCCAAGCGCGAACCCAGCCGGCATTACCCCGGCTCCGACCGTCATCGACTGCATCAGCTTCAACATCAATTTCACCTTCTCGCTCGCTTTTCTTCTCGCCGCGAACCCGAATTTGCGGCCGTTGCAGTGAACGGTCCAATTGGGGACGGTCAGGAGCGGGCAATCAATGAGTTGGGGCCGGTCCGACTCGTTGCTCTCGAGGGTCACGCGGACGAGCCCCAATTGCATCTCGTTGACGAGCTGGTGGGTCGAGACCGAGAGCTCGAGCAGGAGGGTGGGTTTGGTGGAGCGGCGGTCGTGCTGGATGCACAACCACACGTGGCCGCGGCGGTGGCCGAAGATTGTGCCGATGACCATGGATTTCGAGGGGCGGGTCTGCTGGGGCGGAATCGCCGCGCCATCGTTTTGGGTGGGCGATGTGGAAGATTGTGAATCTTGTTCCTTGGGGTCTAAGCTTTTGGCGGCGGCGGCGTTGATGTCGTCCAGGTCGTCGCGCAAGGAGGTGCTGAGGCGTTTCTTGGGGGCGGCGGCGGCGGAGTGGGTGGATTTCGCTGAGGAGGGGGACAAGCAGGGGAGGAGAAATCGACGGAGGGTGTCGATCTTGGTCATGGTTTTTGGGAAATTCGGGTCGGATTCTTGGGATTTGGGGTTTTATGGTTTCGAATTCCAAATGTTGAAAGGTTGAATCTTTTGGGTTTTAGGAATTTGAGAGGAAGGGGCCTCTGAGAGGTTTTTGAAGTCTGGTGGTGTACGGTTGGTGCAGAGAGAGATATATACACACACACATACATATATAAATATATACAGAGACTGCGCGGGAAAAGTATCGCAGTGAAAATAGCCGTTGCAAGCGAAGCCCCAGAAACATGACACGTAGGACGTAGCCTAGTGAGCCTTTTGCCTCGTGTAAATAAAGAAAATAAGAAATATGAGAGATCAAATCCAGTTGGCCAGAATAGTGTGGAGCTACATAGCACTCAATGTCATATAGGTATAGCCACAAAAGTTAAGGTTTCGACACTTTTGGTTTGTGATTTAATTTTGGTAACTCAATCTTCGTATGATTTTACTATTTATTTTTTTGGACGGAGATTTTACAAGTAGCAGGTGCGTTGTTAATCTTTGTAAGTATAAGTGCAAAACCGATGTTTACTAGGAGACAATTTTATTTGGAGGAACATTAATTTCATCGGTTTAATCAAGTCTCGTAGTTTCTCTTGAATTTTAATTTGTTCTCTATAATTTCATTAATTCAATTAGATCTAAGAGTAACAATTAGTTGCAATTTTTTATTTAATACAAACCACAATAAAAGAGGAAAACATTAAATAAACAAATTATACGTTTTTGATTAATAAACAAATTGCTACAAGTCTACAAATAATTAAATAAAATTAATAAAGTAAAAATAAACTCATGGAGTCTTGTAGGCCTCACTCCAAAGGATGCAAGCCCGGGGCCATAGCTAGCACTAGTAGCCTAACACTGGTTGCACCAGGGTGGCACATGGGGCCCTATCTCAAAGAAGTGCAGGCTCCATCCTCACGCAGATGAGCTGTTCCTATGGTGGCCAAAGCCACTCTGATTTCTAGGACCCCCATGGATTTCATACACGCGGATTAGTAACAAGTAATAACAGTAAAGGTCATGAATTTGTTCTCATATTTCACTTTGATCATTCAGTTTAGTTTATCATTTCTTAATACTCTAGTTGTGTTGCTTGTTTCACATTAGTCATACTGTCTCACGTCAAACATGTTACAGCCACACATTATCCGACATTGGGGCATAAAAAAAACATCCTAAAGGCTGAGCTTTCGTTTCGTGTCTGGCATTTTGGTAAGAAAACCAACAGCCCTTTTCGTTGTATAGTACAATGTCTGTTGTCTACAAGACTGCAACCCTTTTCCATTGCCTGAGGAGTCACAGTCGGACGGCTTTTCGGAGTGTTGAGTAACGTCGTCGTCGGACAGATAATGGCGCGCGAAGAAATGGAAATACACGAAATTTAAGACCCCGAAGGCTGCTATCGTGTAATAGTAGTAATCAAGTCTGTTTTTGTTAAGGTCATTACCTCCCAACCATGATGAATTTCCGTTCAGTCCGCTCAATTTTTTGACCACGTTGATGAGAATGGTGGTTAGGTAGCTTGCAATGGACAAGCTGAGGAAGAAAACCGCCCCGGCGAAGGTCCTCATGCTCTGAGGCCATTGAGTGGTGAGCAGCTCCATCAAGGCAATTGCAGCAAAGGCTTCAATCAGACCCGATAAGGCGAACTGCGGCACAAGCAACGCAACGGTTATTGGTGACTCGAGGGTCCCGTGTGCCAAAGCTGAGTCGCGGCGCTTCATTTCTGTAAGTCCAGCCACTACCATGCACAGAACCGAGATCACAATACCAATCTTAAACCTCTTCTCCATTGTCAATCTTCCAGTTTCGTTCTTGCCCCGTTTCTGCATTTGAGGAATGTAGATGCTCTCGTAGATTATGATCCATATCGAAAGTGCGATCATCGGTGTTAGGCCCATCCAGGCTGGTGGAATCTGGAATTTGGGGCCAATCGATTTGTTCATTTGAATCGCTTGAAAGATCCCGAATGAATTCATTTGCTGCATGCCTATGAAACAAACAATTCCAGTTATCCAAACAGGCAAAATCCTCACCACAGATT
>JAOTRO020050657.1:0-14903 GCA_028566515.2 Pyracantha coccinea | reverse complement strand
CAATGACTAATAAGTTACTTACACTCAATATTTTATATATTTGATTACAATCCAAACCTAAATTCTTCGCAAGAAATTCAATGAATAGACAATATAACAAGGCAAACTCCGACTATAAATGGTGGAGGAAAAAAATTACCATGATAGAATCAATTCCGCAGCCAATTTTATCCTCTCTCTGAGTGTGGATGATGGGCAAGAAGCCTTTCCCCCACAACCTTTTCATCTTCCTCCGTCAGCTGCCCACCATCCATATACCTGCAAACCACCAATACCAATCACATAGTTTCCACTTCACAAAGCAAAACGACGGGGCTCCACGTCGTTGCGAGCTAAGCTCATAGTAAGCATACATATCAGAGTGCAGAATCTCCTTGGCCACCAAAACGACGGGCTCGATGTCGTTTAAAATCTCCCTTTCCGCCGAGGACGATGGACTATCCGGCCGGGTGGACTCGCTCGCCCCGCTGCACCACGCCCCGCCGCTCGGGACCGCAAGCCCGAGGCCCAGGCGTCGGTGGTGGACTCGCGCGCAGAGGAACGAAATTGTACGCAGCAGCAACGGGTTCAGAGTCGCCATTCTCGTCGTCGTCGTCGTCGTCATCTCAATGTTTGAGTGGCACCAGAGTATCGTGGATCATGGTAGTGACTGTACTAGACTCGTCTGAGTCGGTGGTGATGACGACTCAGTGAGTCGTGACTGATGCGGTGGACTTTGTGGGAATTCTGATATCTGTTTTGGTTTTTCTGGGAAAATAAGTAAAATTAGAGGCCCAGTATTAGGCCTAATTTGTTATGTTAGGGAGATAAGTAGTGGGGCCGATGGATGTCTTATATGATGCTGATGGTCCATCACGTGTTTTGCTTTATTTTTGTTTTTTTTGTCTGATTGTCCAACGAACTGAAAATACGTGGCCCACACTGCTGGATTTGAGTATCGTTCAAATTTTGACACTTTTAACTTTACAGATAAGTGACAGAGATTTCGAAATCGGAACGTGAGTTGAAAGTATGAATCTCGAGTTTTGTTATTTGCATGAAGTTTAGGTATTACTAGTAATAGAGCCCGCGCGTTGCTGCGGGTTTTAAAAGTTTATAAAACACATATAAAGTTCTATTACAATAGTAGAAAATGATAGTAGGCAACAAAAGCAAAGAGCTAGGTGTATAACAAAGTTCAGTAATGCATATTTGAATGAAAAAAGATGAGAAAGATATTAAAAGAAATAAGATAAAAATGGGTATAATGATAAATTAAAAGAGCTAAAAGAGCAAGGTTTAAAAGTGTATACAAATGATTTCATCAAATGCAAAGGAAATGAATGGTAACTACCAAGACATGTACCTAACACAAAAACAGTTACTGTTGAGCTTACAATTACGATTGTTGTTTGACTGAGATTATTCAGCTCGATTTCCTCGTGTCATGTGTTTCTTACGCTTTCTGTTGATCTCTCAAACCTGAAAGGAATAACAATATGAATACAAACACAGTCAAACATAGCCACAGAAGCCAAACAGCAACAACCTTTCACATGCTCCACCCAAAGAGATAGTATCTCCACATGTTTTAACCAAGCCAAAAAACATCTTAAAGGTAGGGGAATTGTTAAATCTAACCAATAAGCAATGAAAGTGATTTATGTATAGATTTAACAATTTCTTTATTGCTAATGTGTTCTTTGGCTCTATTAAGGCATGTGGAGAGGGTATATCTCTAGTGGGGCCATCAAGATTGATACTCTTGGATGTCCAACTAAACTAATAAGTGATTAGCGAAGTAATTGATCATGTATTTACATTAAACAAAAGGAAGATAGTTATTATCTACATTGGTAACAGGCGATTCCCCTGAAGAGAAACGTTAGTAAACATTGAATTTAAATGTAAAATATTAGCAAAAGAAAATTAATAATTTTGAATTGTTTTGGCATATTATTGAATCGTATGATTGTAATTTAGGATATAGGGTAGGCAAGGACGAAGTGAACACGTTAAATAAGTGCAAGCATTCATACCTTAATGTAATTTCAAGCTTACCTTTCTTCTTGAAAATTGTTAAAACTACAAAAATAAAATTAGATTTATGAATAAGAAACTTAACAACCTCCAGGAGGAACAAAAAAATGCAAGATGGATTGATACAAAATGCTACAAACAATAAGCAAATTCATGGCCATTTTAATATGAATATAGCAGCAACATTACCTGCCATTCTAGTTAGACTGAAATATATGAAAAGGATGAACAACAGGTAGCAAATTTTCTGCCTTACTTCAACCTTGTGAACAGAAACCGTCTCTATTTCCATGTTTTCACTGGTAAGATCTTTACCAAAATTTAGCTCACCAACAGCATACGGACTCATTGTATTGAAATATATGTAAGACATAATTGAAAAGATCAGAAACATGTTTGACAATGGTGATAAGCAAAGGGATCTTGCTGTCAAAATATAAAAGGTACCTTAAACTTTTGCCAGATTGAAATCCTTCTGGAATTGATCAGAACCTAGGCATTAGAGAGGTATACGTGAGATCGTTCAAGGGGTTTTGCCAACTTCTTATACGGAAGATCATTGTTATCATAGTCAGAACTATCAACTCTGTCAATATCGTCTTGTTTCCCAAGTATAATCCCAGAAATGCCTTCCTCTCTTTCAGGCGAATCATTTCTTTGGCAAACATCCAAGAAATGAAAACAAAGGAAAAAACAAATAATACATTTATCTACCTTTAGGACAGAGGGTTTGAAGAATTTGAACCAAAAATCCCAAAATATGAAAGGCACCATTTCCTGAAAGAAAAACAAAACAGATCAAAAATGCACAAAAACGATCTGAAAAACAAACGTATCAAACATGGAAAACTCACCTAGAAACGCCGGCTTAGATGGGTGTCAGTGAAGTTTGAAGCGAATCCAAAATGGGCACAAAAATTTTGAAATAGAAAAGAGATCCTAACAAAAGCCATTAAAAAAAACATGGAAAATCAAAACCTTGTGCAGTAACAAACATGCAGAACTTACATGGAAAACCCAGAAAAAAATTACATTGTAAATGTTGGAAAAAGGGAATGAGAATGTTGCATTTGGCCGGATTTATAATGGCCTTGTAATGATCAATTCATAGTTTTAAAAGTGAAATAGTTTACAACATTGAAAGCTTGAAAATAAAAAGAAATTAATCTAAGTTGAATAAATAGGAATCAACATTCACAGATAGCAAAAGGTTGAGTTTTTACCTGCTAGTCTAGCGATGGTAACCAAGACTATAGCTCCTATTCCAATAGAAAACTGTATGTTAAGACAAATTTATTCAATTAGAATGAAACTAATGAGATTAAAGCTAAAATTTAAAACTATGGTGGAAAATGGATTTGACAGCCAAAAAAATTGATGATAGGACAGGTTGCAAACCTTGGTAAAGCAGAAGGGTTTTGAAAGCTGCAGAAAAAAGCCATATAAAATGGTTACCAACGTCTGTTGAGACAGAAAAGAGAATTAAATTACATATTCAAATGACAAATCTAATGATATAAACTGAAGATCTAAAACTGTGTAAAATATTATGCATCCAGTAATAAAATTAAGAATTTTGTTCTAAATTTTGTAGCACATCTTTGAAAACTATATTTAGAGTATAGTTGTTCACATCATTTTCTGCATTTGTTATTAAAATTTTTAAACCTTCTCTTGATGTGACTCTAGACAATGCAACATATAATTGACCATGAGTGAAAACAGGTTCAGGAAGATATAATACAACTTGTTTTAAAGATTGTCCTTGACTTTTATTAATGGTCATTGCATAACATGGCCTAACTGGAAATTGACGTCTTTTAAAAATGAAAGGCCACTTGTTTTCAGTTGCTGTAAGAGTGATTCTTGGTATGAATACTTTGTGACCAACATTATTTCCAGCAAGTATCTTAGCTTCAATAATTCTAGGAAATAACTGTGTGACAATTAATCTAGTTCCATTACATAAACCATAAGATTGATTTAAATTTCGCAACAACATAATTGGCATCCCTATTTTTAAAATTAAATTATGTGCAGGTAAACCATTAAAATCAAGCTTATTTAAAAATTCTGGAGGATACATTATTTCAAGATTCTCAACACTTCCACTTAAAGAACACAAAGAATCATAACTTAAAAATGCATGTTGTTCTCCAGGCAACAAATTGATTATATAATTGTTTATTTCTGTTACTGTTGTATTCCGAGGTGTAACAATGGCTCGTTCTCTTAAGTAAACAAAATTGTGAAACAAATTTTCAAAATTAGGATAAGTTGCTTCAAAAATTGAAGAAATTGGGTTTGTGGAAGGATGAACTATTAAATCTTCAGGTATTTGAATAAATGATGTATCACTGTCATTTGAATGATTTGCGTCGTTAATTTTTCCATCACCTATTTGTAAAATCCAGGTTGCAAAATCACTAATTTTCTTTTTTTCTTCAGTGTTTAAATCATTTCTTGACAATCTCATGTTTTCTTTTAAATGAAAAATTTTAAAATGGGACCACAGATAAGAAGTATTTAGGGAAGCATTTATTATATCTTCTTTGGTTCCTCCAGGTAAAACAGGTAGTATTTGCCGAAAATCACCACCTAGTAAAAGAGGTTTACCACCAAATGGAAGTTTCTTGTCTAAATTTTGTGGATGTGATAAAATGTCGGAAAGTGATTTATCTAATGCTTCAAAACAATATTTATGATTCATAGGTGCCTCATCCCATATGATTAAATCAGTTTTTTCAATTAATGTAGCAAGATGTGTTTTTTTTTTATTGGACAAATTGAAGAATAAGTAATAACTAATGGAATTTTAAATCTTGAATGAGCTGTTCTACCACCTAGTAATAACAATGAGGCTATTCCTGACGAAGCTATAGCTAAAACAATTTTTTGCTCAGATCTAAGTTTGCTTATGATTGTATCCCACAAAAAAGTTTTTCCAGTTCCTCCATGACCATATACAAAAAAGAGACCATGTTTTTTTCTATGCACTGTATCGATGACAGTATCATATACATATTTTTGACCTTCGTTAAGCTGTGCTTTTAAAATTGCATGTTTTTTGGACAATTCTTCACAATCATAATTTAACTCTTCTGTTAAAAGTTTGTTTTTAATTTCTATCATTTTATTTTCATCAGGCATTGGCAAATTATATTTGTGCAAAGATGTGGAAGCATTGTTAAAAAGTAATTCTAATTCAAATAAGACAGAATTTTTTAATTCTTCTTCTGGTATAGCTATATTAGGAATTCCAAATTTTTTTTGCAGTTTGTATAAAATATCATCATACATGTTCTTCCAATGAGCATCAAAAAGAATTTGAGGATTTGCAACATCACAAAATAAAACAATTGTAACAAATAGTTGTCTTAATTGAGGAGATGATGCAACATTTACAGCAGTTGATAAAGCTTCTAACCATTCTTTATCATCGCCTAATAATCCTAAAGATTTACATGCATCATGGTATGAAGAATGCACAACACCATTAACAGTTTTAATATCATTAAAATCTAATGCACCTTTTTTCAAGTTTAAAAGCATTCTTAAATAATATAATTCACCAGATGCAGGATGTACATATGCTATTCTACCAATCGATCCTTTACGCTTTCTTGGTTTCCAAATTTTATTTCGTGCGTCATACAAAAATTTTGATGGAATTTGAGCATAAGTTAGTAAACGTGCTTCATTATAAATTTTATTGGCTTCAAACCAGCTTGTTAACATTGTATGTTCAAAAGTTTTTTGTTTAATAATTGATTGAAGTGATTGATCACTACTAAAAACAATATTTTGTTCCAAGGGTAAATGAACAGGTAATCGTTCAACAGAGGGTTCTCTATGATGTATTGAGTACTGAAACAATCTCCAAATAGCTTCATAAGGTGATATATATCTACAATTCAAATATGCTAATATCTCATCATTTTGATCCTCTTGAAAAATTAATCGTGCTCTATCTGGACCCTTATTAACATATTTGAATAAATATTTTATAAGCATTGATTGACAACATGATTCAACATTTATATGAGCATTGTATCTTAGCAATAGTTCAGCATTATACGGAACAACAAATCTATTATCAATTTTAACACTATTTTTAATCACAAATTTTGTATCATCATCACGGCGCCTATAAATCGGAAAACCATTAGATTCAAAAACTGTTTCATTTTTATATGATTTAGGAAAATTTTTGGAACACTTGTTTTCCCTCATGCATGGAGATTTTTGATTAATATGACCACATGGACCGTGAATCATAAATTGATTAACAATTTCGTAAAGTTTAGGATTGAGAATTTTGTCAGGTAACTCAGCTGAAATAATGGAATCTATATCAGATGGTAAAAAACATTTGAAATTTGATTTTAACCATATTAACATATGAGAATGAGGCAAACCTCTTTTTTGAAACTCAATTGTGCAAACATCTGCAAGCAAAGAAAAGAAAGAAAAAAAACAGAAAGAGATAAAGTTAGTTTCATAAAAAAAAAATAATGAATAAATAAATAACAAACAAAAGAATAAGTTTTAAAAATTTACTTGCTTCAATTTCTCCAAAAGGCTTTCCAGATTTTATAAATGCAAGCATATCATCGAGTTTCATTTTAAATACTCTAGAAATAATATCAGGTCTATCCTGAGGGTTGAATCCTGGTTTTTTTTCAAATTCTCTTATGATTTCTGGCCATTTGACATTGCAAGTAAATGTTATGAACAAATCAGGATGTCCATATTCTCTACAAATTGCCATTGCATCTTGATAATTATTGATCATGTATCTAGGACTTCCTGTGTACGAAGCAGGTAATATAATTTTTTGACCCACATTGTTTGCATCATTATCACCTTTTGTGACTGCATCGTAAATTCCCTTATAAACTTCAGTTCTTAAATTTTTTTGATTTTGTCTAATATAATCCAATCTATCTTCTTCAAGTGTTGCATAAGAATCCACTATATATTGTTGAAAAAGTCTACCCCCTTTTAATAGTGTAGTTAACCATGGTTCTCGCTCTTGAATTTGATAAGCTATAAAAGCTCTCATAGGCACTCTTTGTCTTTTAGTTTTTTTACCTTTATAATTTTCATTCCATTTTAAATCCGGTCTATAACCATCTTCACCATATGGGAAAAGAATAGGATATTGTAATGCCATAAATTTCGGATTTAATTTTGTAACACGCTTTAATCCATCACTTTTAGACTCTATAATAATATCTCTATTAGAATCAAAGAGTCCTATATCACCAACTATTAAACCACCAATTTCATCACTTGTCGGTTGATCATATTGTTTGTTATATGTTGGTTGTCTTGCTAACAATGTCATTTTTAAAGAAGTGAGGCCATCAGTTTCAAATTTATCCCTTGCAGTGCGAAAAAGTTTAACCAATTCGTTTGATTCATCAAACATTTTAATCAAACTTTCAACAATTTGTGGATCTAATCTTCCATTGCTTCGATCAGAATCAATAGCTCGCAAACGATTTTGTACTTCATTATATGTATCATAGACATATAACTGAGCAAATTTTGGAGGCTGATTATCAGGAGGTAAAAGAGAGCCCATTAAATGACAAACTTGACCACTAATTTTAAAAATGTAAGGACTTGATCCATCATTGATTGAATGATCAATTTTGGCACCCATAGAAGTAAAGGAAAACATGGAATTGTAGGCTCTAATATTTTCTCGAAACGATGAACTTTTTTTACCTCCATTTGGATCAAGCAATAAATCTAATAAATATGGAGCTGGTTTTGAAATTGGAAGGTTTATTTTTCCTTGTTGACAACAAAGAGTAAAAACAGGTTCATTTTTTGTGCATGTTTGTTTAAGAGATTCTTTTAACCAAAAATAAGCACCACAATAAGTACATTTATAATTTTTATCTCCGAAGTCTGCATACTCTTTCACAATACCTATACAAAAAGATATATTAAAAAATCAATATTAAATACAATAGATCTAGAAAATAATGTTAAAATTTGAGATAAGAAATTATTATATAAGACAAAAAAGACATACCAGTCCTGTTTTTTTGGAAAAATGCTTGACCTCTATTCATAAGATTGCAATTGTCAGCATTTAAAGTTTTTTGAACTGTGTTTTCAACATCCTTTGAGATATCAACAACGTTTTTTCCTTTTTTATCATATGGGTCAGAAATTTGTCGATTGCATATCATATGTTGTGTTTCACTATGATTAATATTTTGACCCAAACATTGCATACCAGCAGTTTGACTGCTGCTAGGTTGATGGTCTAAGAACAAATTTGTTTCTGATTGACAACTGCTAGATTGATGGTCTAAGAATAAATTTGCAGAAACAAATTCATCAATTTGAGGTAAAAGAGCGGCAGCAGAATTTTCCATATATGTACTTCTACACACTCTTTTTGATTGATGATTATGTTTGGAAACCTCAGTATATTTATCATCCACAATATTTTGTTCAAATTGGACAGATTTAATTGTTAAATTTTTTGTAGCTCTTTTAGACATAGTGTAAAATTTTTGTTCCAAGCAATTTAGAAACATACAGCTGTAAATTAAGCTGGAAAAAAAAAGGAACAAAATTAATAAACACATGAGACAAACACTCAAATATTGGAATTTTAATGCAATGAAGGATAAATAAAATATCAATAAAATAGCAAACATAAGAATGCTTGTAAAAAAAAACAAATAAAATTATATATTTATGTTTTAAAAGAAACAATTCAGAATTTAAAGCTCTTACCTTAAACACCAAAAGCCTTGCACGACAAAACCAAATGTTTTAAAAATCTGCGTTGCAGAATTTTGTGAGAAGCTGTAAAAATAAAAATGAGTCAGCATTAGTACGTTAGAATCAAACCATTCAGACTTCCATACAAAACAAAACCCTATGGACCCCATTTTTGTACAACTTGCAAACGCTGTAAAACATGTCTAATACAGGGCAAATAAACACTAATAAAAAAAATTGTCAAATGATAAATACAGGCTTCTCTAAGTAAGGCCACGCAACCACACACATAAAAATAGATCGATAATAACAATATAAATATGTTTACCATACCTTGAAAACAATGAATAAATTAAATTGTCTTGACAATTATAAAGAAAACCAACTACATGATTAACAAAAGTTGAGCCTAAAAAGAAACGTAGGACATAGCGATCTATTATAAATTGCCACTTACATCAGAAACAAATGTTAATTTATTTAAAATCAATCATGGAAAAAAAAATATACAGAAAAAAGAAAATGGACAATAAGCATGACTAATTTTTTTTGAGATTATTAATCCATATTGCAAATCACAGGTCACAAATTGAAACAAATGATATCATTCAAGAATACCTTTTGTATACTGTCTTTATATTGATTGCCAACAAAATTGTCTTCCTTCTTTTTTTTCTTTTTTTTTTTCTTTCTCAACCCTGTGCAGTTCAAAAGTAGAACAACCAAACCCAGTAATGAACCAAAATATTGTTCATAGCAAATTCCAAAAATTTAATTAAACTTAACCAATACAGTCTTAAACCCATTTAATCTGAAAAATATAAAAAGAATTCTGTATATTACAAAATCAAATCAAATCATATAATCTGAAACATTTTATTCATACCTTTTTTTATTTTGTCTTTATACCGATCACCAACAGCCTTTATATATTTTTAGTCAGTCTGTGAAGGTGAATTTTTTTCAAAAACCTGCAATCATAATAAAAATATATATATATAACATCACAAAGATAGAAAAAAAATTGCAGCCTTGAATATTTATAACACAGAGAATGAAAACCTCATTTTATATCCAATTCTAATCTCTGACTCACTGATTAATTATGTGTGTTCCCCATTTTCCATATACCATTCCATCCCGTTAGTTTTAATAGGAAAGATCATCCAAATCATCTAAAACAATGAAAACTTCATTTTATATCCATGAACAAAAGCTTCAAACTCTGAAGAATAAAACCAATTTTAAGTCATTCCAGAGCAACTGAATAAAACAGAACTACACAACCGAGAAGAAAAAGTGTTTAAGCCGAGCACACACAGACTATATAAAATTGCACTGAGATGAGTTTCCTTTCATTCAGGAAAGGAAAGGCACCGAAGCACAACCACTGCTTAATTATACAATTAAATCTTTACAAACCAATTGAATGGTGCAGAAATGCTTAATAATAAAATAGTTAAACAACAAATCATGTAAAATAATCATAAGTCGACTCAACAAATCCAAACAACACACCGAGACCACTTAATAAACCCTGTCCATTGGAAAAAACCAATACCTAACAAAGAACCCAACCACTGCAAGCGTAAATTCAAACGACAGAAGCGTTCAAACACTGCAAAAATAAGTGGGAGAAAAACACAAAGTCCCCAAAGACAAAAGCTTCCTAAAACGAAAAATCAAACCAGATGGACCAACCATAGACAAATGATCACAAAATAGAAGAAAACATTGGAAAGAAAGAGTTAACAGACCTTAATTCGAAAGGGTTTGCAACATTGCTCACAAAAACCCCAAAATCTGGAGACAAAGCCAATCAGATTAGCGAAACACACCGAAATCACAGAAAAAATAACCAAACTATGAACGAAAAACGGTAAAAGTTCAATTTCACACCAATCAAGCAATAATGTATAGGAAAACCCTAAACCCGAAAGGCCCAAATTTCCCAAAACGAAAAATCGAATTAGATGGAACAACCACACCAAAATAAGCGGAAAAAAAGAAGAAGAAAACATTCGAAACAAAAAACTTACAAACCTTAATCACATATGGTCCGCAAGACTATTCCCAAAAACCCTAGAATTCAGACACCAACTTTTCCTGAAACCAAAAACCCAATCGGATTAAACAAACACACTAAAAACAAAGAAAAAAAAATTAGGAAACAACCAATATAACACAAACACTCTAATTTTACAGCGATCAATCTGCAATTTTCTTCCCAATCAAAGAAAACACACACACACACACAAAAGAAGAAGGAGAAACGACCTCAAACAGCGCAATGAATCAGGAAAAGAAACCCTTCAGACAACAGAGGATCGACGCAGAGAGATAAGCAAAGAAACACAAAAGAGGTAGGCGCAAGAACACAGAAACAAAGAGGAAGAGAAAGGGAAAAGCTACGGAAGAAAATGAGGGATCCCTCGAGTAGCTTCCAGACCAAAAACGACGCACATGCGGAGACCATGTGCTGGCCCAAACGGAACAGACCCGATGATCGACACGTGGAGTGAATGGGCAGAACTGAGATTAGAGTAAACATGGGAGGGCAGATCCGGAACGACACTGTTACTTTCACTGTTGATGAACAGTGGTCCACCCGTTTGGGTTTTAGTATATATAGAATTTATTTTATTAATGGCATGGTATAGTTTTAATTTTATCATGGTATGAAAACAGCTTACTAAGCATAGTTAGAATGTTATCTTAACATTTCGTGTTAATGATATAATAATATATTAATAGAAACTCACACGTCATTTTATATCATTGACATTGAACACCATAACAATGGTGTATCCATCCCATAAAAATCGTTCTTATGGTGGTTGAGTTTTTAACGCAATACAAAAAAGGCGAAATTGCACAAATCATCAATGTAGTGTGTTTTCATAATTCATATGTCAACATTACTTCTGTATACTAAAACTCTATCGTTAAATTACTCGTCACAAATTTAATATATACTAAAACCCAAAATCAACTGAGTTACTGTTCATAAGCACAGTGGAGTGACTGTTTTACCCTCGCTTATTTAATGTTATTTCAACTCTGCCACTGCCTCTTTCCATGGTCCCGCAATCAACTTCTTTGTACAACTCAAACATCTTCCTGTGCCCCTCCAAATTTGGTATCTGTAGCGGTGTAATTAGATGTTTGCTTCAAATTGGAATTTGGTGTTTATATTTCTCGGATTCTCTACATGTATTTGCGATGACAATGGACAGATTCTAGGATAGAGGTGGAAGGATTAGGAAGATTCAAATGTGCCTCGAACTATAGGTGCTTTTTTGTTTTCCAAAAATGATATTAAAACTCAAAACTATATCAATAACAGCCACAAAGTCCTCTTCCCTGCTTTAGCTACAAATCTAAAGTATCGTGGCTCTGTAAAGCACAAATTCTTTAAGCTCTCAACCTATTCATATCATTAAATTTCGTACACTATTGTTAATGCATTAATTAGTTAGCTAATTGCTTGACCCTTGATGTTAAATTGTTAGTTGATTCTGGGGTTCAATGGATGTAGAATGCACAGGTTGCTGAAAGGATTTTTCTGAGTGTCAATTGCATGCTTAGTTATTGTTCATGTTCAACGGTCTTAAAACCCTGCAGCATCGCACGGGCTAATTTGGCTAGTTTTGGTCTAAAGCAAACTATACATCTAAATTCTATCCCTTTTTTTTTATTAGCGATGATAAATATATTTTAATCTAATGAGTTACCCAATTTTCTCTCACTACTTGAACTAACCTCGAGAGAGGTTCAATTTTGCTCATGTGAATTATCATGTAATCATCATTTTCAAGGGCAGAAATGTCCTTTGAACCCATCTAAGCATGTTTGACATGTAAATCAGGTTTAAAATATCAATTTACCTATGCAAGTGATGAACAGAAAAGAATTTCAATGCAAAATTCAACGTATACTAAGATTAGTAACGAACTTAACCACGAGAAAATTGTTCATAAAACCACATGAAGGAATTTATCGTATATCAAAAATACCCCTCTAAAATCAACCAGAACTGAACAAAGGTTGGCACTGTTTTATTATTAGAAAGCCATCAAAGCTATCTCCTTTTTTTTCCCTTTTACTTTTTATACGATCATTTTTCAAAAAGAAAATTTAAATAAAGGATATTCGATAAAGTTTTGTGAGTGAACATCAATCTAACAGGTTAACTAATGTGTTCTTATCGTGTCAACTTATTTACCACACTTTGAAAAGGCTTTGACTGTATGATATATTTTTCGTGCGTATTGGTATTTTGTTATCCACTATTTTAAAAAATTTCGCCTAGCGCCGTTTAGGTTTTGTTTTGGCATTAGACGGCTGGTTACCATCCCAATTAATCCTTAAACATTTGAAAATTAAGAAAGTGCACATAGACCCTCCTATGCGTCCGCCTAGCCCGTCTAACCCCGCCTAGGTCATGACTCTCCCTTAGACCAAAAATCGATAATTTTCATTTTACATTTTATTTTTTCAATAAAATGTAGAGACTTGTTGAATATTTGGATGAACACTCATTATATCCTTGTTCCCTATGTTTTCAAAATACTTTATAATCTATATGTCATTTTATTTCGCAATTTATCTATCCCAAAACAATTATGTGTTTGTTTATAAATAGACACTTATTTATACTAGATATAATAAATTTCCTTAAATTCGCCTAATCCGTCTAGGTGCTAGGCCCTAACCCGCCGCCTGATTAACACTTAGCGTCTTTCAGAACCTTGATATTTTCATATCATACATTATTTTACCATGTGTAGAACAATGTACTAGTCGAATTATGTAAAAGTACGAACATTTAAGAAAAACCGGGTGCCAATATGGCAGTATATTTGTGCACATGTCCATGGTGAGCTATACATGTTATTTTAAACTAGGTAGATCTTATATCCTAAAGTATTACATCTTTGTGCGTTGTTCAAAAATTAATGCAAAGTAAAAGCTTATGGGTGGGGACACATTAAAGTTGAGAATATTCCAAACATTTTTAGACCACAAAGCATGAAACATCCTTGAGGGAAAGTCTCTGTTTCTAAGTCTCAAAGAATAAATATGTTTGAAGGGTAACTGCCTGTAGGGAAGCATTTCTTTTGAGCATAATTTACCACCGGAAATATGATGTTCGTCTTCAACATTAACTATGATGTTCGTCTTCAACATTAACCACATTCCTGCAGCCATTTGACAGCGCAAATAATCTTGGGTGCTCCGGAGTACCCAATACTTCGGAGTACTTAAGAAAGTCCCATAGAGTCTAGGCAGCGTCCATCTGTAAGAGCTTGACTCTTTTGACTCACAGTACCAGTCTCAACTACTGGATTTCTACTAGTTGGTAAAAAGTACGGGACCACGAAGGCAAATAACTTCAAATTATCAGACTTCTAAGCTGTTAGACTATACAAAATTTCCATATCTTCACTCAGTCATGATACTACCTAAACTGATCAAGACCAAGTCCTATCGGATGGACCATCCATTGCCGGCCCTTTAAACACGATAAAAACTAGGCTAAGGGTGCTCGACTATGTCATCTGTAGGGAAGCTCTCATGGACCCTATGTATTTTGGTCTCACCTGACCCACCATATGAGAAAGTTCCTCAAGTCAGCCTACCTTACCAAAGTTTTTCTCTTGTTAATCGCAGCCAAACATAGACACAAATTCCTATCATCAACATTTGTCACAATGGAATGTTATTATCTCCATGAAGGTCGGCCAAAAAGCTAGAAGATCATTGATCACCACATTGAACATCTTCGGACTGATAGACTATACTGGCACAAGTCCTGAACGCCCGACAAAGGACTCGCATATTTTCGTCCATCTAAATTCTTTAATTAAGCTAAAACGAATGACAAAGCTTCTAATCAATGAGAGAGAGCCAGGTTGTTTTCTTATGAGCTTTGAGGACTTACAGGTACAAAGCTAAGTAAATCAACCAGCCCAGTAGAAGCAGGTCCTAGGAAAGACAGAAAAAACCAAAAGTCATAAAATTAAAAAAAAACATGTTCAAAGCAAAGGAAAGGAGATGCAAGTCAACAAAGTGAAGTTAACTTCAATCATTTTCTTCGTTGTCATTCTTAAAGATACATGTGAGTTTCA
>JAOTRO020050565.1:0-14905 GCA_028566515.2 Pyracantha coccinea | reverse complement strand
CAAAGCTACGACTTCAAGAGTTGGAAGCACTCGACGAAAGGAGGCTCGAAGCTCAACAACACTTGGAATGCTACCAAGCACGACTATTTATGGCTTTCAACAAGAAGGTCTATCCAAGGTCTTTCCAAACTGGAGATCTTGTCTTCGCATTACGAAGGTCCATCATCACAACTCATAAACGGTGCCTACTTAATCATGACGGAAGACAACTTAAAGATCGGCCACATCAATGGAAGGTTCTTAAAGCGCTACTACCCCTAAACCAACCACAAATCTCCTCACCTACATGAGCTTAAACTGCACACGACACAATGCTCCTTGTTGCACGAGCCACTCAATGCTCCTCACTTGCACGAGCTTAAAAGGCGACACCCAACGCTTCTCGCTTGTAAGAGCATAAACTGTGTAAGGCAAAACAAAATAAATATATATAAACCATCATCAAAATCACCATCAAAACCGTTAAAAACATCAAAAGCAATCCATCACTCCTTTGAACTACGCCATGACTTGATCCCTCCTTAACCGAGGGTACGTAGGCAACTTCAAACTTCAAAATTTCAAGTATAGTCACATCATCAACAAAAAATGCAAACACTTTGGAGAATCAAAAGAAAATTCAAAATGAGAATAATTTGTTTCTTTAAAGGAAGATTTTGGCTACAAAGCCTTATTACAAAAAGAGCAAAAACAAAGAAGGCTTAAAGTACAAAAAATGGAAGACACTACTTGAAAGCTATTTCCCTAAAACTACGATGACGATCTTCAAGCAAGGCTTCCAAAATCTTCAAAGTCTCTACATCGATGGGAGACAAGGTGGGCATTTCCATTGTCACACGTTTCTCTTGCTCTATGCATAAAATCTCCTCTTGTTGCTGAGAAAATGTAGCTTCCTGCTCCGAGAAAACACCTTAAAGTCGTAACGCTTCGACTTCCAACTGCTCTCGTTCTAGAGCCAACGCTTCTAGACTTGATAACCTTTCGAAGCAACTTACTGAGAAAACCGAACTTAGGCAATTGATAAGTCTATCGCCGCAAGTTGCTGAGCTCTAACCTCCGGATTCAATTTCTTCAAGGAAACAGCATGCAAAGAAGAATACTCAGTTGAGGTAGGCATAAGCTCGGCATTGTTGATTCTTTAGAGCGAGCAATCAACATTAAGGTTGTAAATCGCAGAAACAAGCTTCGACAATTTCTCCTTGAGCAATGCAAGGTCCTCCAATGGGCACCTTGAAATTCTTTTCTCAATATGGCTCTTGATATCCATGCCTCACAAAGGTTGATGCGATGGATAAACTACTTAGTGCTGTTAAGGTTCGGCCCTCTCAGAATGATCTCAAAGCTAGCTAGCAAATGGGTTGGACACATGATGGGCTATTGCATACCTACACCTACACACGGAAGACTTAGGCAACTTGGCAAATTTATAGCAAGCTCTGCACCAGGCGGATCCCCAATCTCCTCGTCCGTGGGTAGATTGCCTCCAAATAGTATCTGCGTAAAGGAATGAACTCCTATGCTCACCAAATTGAAAGAACAAGAATGCCTAGCCTAAAGAAGACAAAGAAAGATGTTAGAAACAAAAGCTAAACCAATGAAAGCAGAAGAAATCACAAGAAAGAAAGAAAGACATACATCTTTCTTAAGTGACATACGACCATCCAACTAAGGAGGCCTAAACACTTTCTTCTTGTTATGACGAAAATTGACATCATTGCCATCATGAGCACCTTCAAGCGGTCGCTTGTTCATAATTTTTTGACGCTACCACAAAACAAGTTCATCTTTGCGTGAGTCAACATCGTCACCCGCCTCTTCACATGCATCCAAACGCTGATAAGACAAACACGGGCGTTGAGGAGCTAAAGTCGCGTGTCCATCTTCCGAATGAGCTATGCTCACATAATCAAAAGGGGCCAGCTATGCAGGAACCATAGAACAAGCCTCTCTCGGCACATTATTGCGTGAATGAAAAGAATTGGTGTCACTTGCCATCCTCAAGTCTTCACAATGTACCTTTGACCACCAGCCTATGTAGGCATGGGTCCCTAGATTACTTTTGAAATTGTCCTTGGCTTGCTGGGTGATAGAAACATTTGTACATTCACAGGTGCAAGACTCCTAATGCATAAACATGGCTTGCAAGGATTCTGACTGTGTGTTTTCTTTCAGCTTGCATGGCACATGTTGGACAAAACCAAACTGCCTGCTAAAATGGTGAGGACTAACTTGTCTAAAGTCGAAGAAGAAAAATGAATGGTACTCACCCAACCAACCATACTCATAGTGGTAGGGAAATGCTGCAGCACGATCTTTGACGCTCACCCTTATTACCAAAATTGAAGGAGGTTCCTACCTAAGGAAGGAAAACCATTTTTTTCCTACACCCACATGGTAAAAATTCAAAATACATTAAATTTGTAAGATCCCACATCACCCGGGGGTGAGGATCTTGTGAGCCTTATATGTATATTCCCATCTCTACCTACCACGAGGCCTTTTGGGAGCTCACTGGCTTTGGCTTCCATCGGAACTCCAAAGTTAAGCGAGTACGGGGCCAGAGCATTCCCATAATGGGTGACCCACTGAGAAGTTCTCGCGTGAGTTCCCAGAAACAAAACTGTGAGGGCGTGGTTGGGGCCCAAAGCGGACAATACTGTGTTATGGTGGAGTCGAGCCAGGGATGTGGTAGGGGCCTGGGCCGAGATGTGACAATTTGGTATTAGAGCCACTTCCTGGCCGGGATGTGATAGTTTGTTTCATGTCTACTATCCAATGTGATACTTCTCTGTATGATTCATTTGAATATGATTTGGAACAAACTTCCTAAGTCATATTGGAATGCTTTGGCCAACAATTCTCGAATCATATCTCAGAATATTCTCCCTCCACCATGGAATGTTAGAGATCCCTTGTTGTGCATTCATATGCCTACATGACTAGATAGCTTGACCCTAACAATGTCGTGGACATTCTCAATGGAATTCCTTTGACATGATCAAAGATCAAGGACCTAACCATTAGACATCCATCATGCCTCAGGTCAAAGGACTACTTTGCATATTGCAACTTACGAGTTCTTACATGACATGTATGTTCAAACTTTTTTTTGATCATTGTTCAGTGTACTCGATTACCTTTTGAGCACCTATGTGTTTGTCTCAGTGTCCAACACTAAATGACTTGAGACTAGTCATACTCACGCTTGAGTTAACATAACACATACTAACCTTAGCGGATTGTCAATGCCCAATTGGCAATCCTATGGCTAGGAATGTTTTAGGAATGAACATAAGAGAAAGGTCTCGTTAATCTAAGTTACTTAGATCACTTCTCTCTTAATTAAATACATTCCTTGGATTCCCTTATTTCTTAAACACATAATAAAATAAATAGTGATTAACGATAAGCTTTGCCCTTCATTAAACATATAATAGTTTAACACAATAAGTATTCCAAAAGCTATGACATCGAATGAGTGGCTTTGTGGGCATACTTCCAACACTGCCTAGCTCTTGTCTACGGATTAGAGCGCCTGCGCCACTATTTCCTAGCCTACAAGCTACACCTTAGGGTAAAGTCTGACCTAATAAAGTACTTGCTCACTAGACTTGTATTATCTGGCCGTTTGGCTCGTTGGTTGCTCCAACTTTTTGAATTTGGTATTATATATGTGACGTCCAAAGTTACCAAAGGCCAAGCTATGGTAGACTTGCTAGCATTATTCCCCGAAGAAGAAAAGGTCACCATTTCCAAGGAAGTCCTTGGTGCGCTGCCAGAAATAGCTGCAACCACTATGGAAGATGAGCCATGGGTCATTTGTTTTGATGTTCTTCTACAACCACATGAGGAGGAGCTGACGTTGTACTTGTCAATCTAGATGGCCAAGCTACCACCCTAGCCTACAAGCTAAACTTTCCATGTAACATGCCAAGCACAACAATGAATTCACGCTCAATCAAGCAAGAATGCAACAATCATAACTACATGAAGATTTATACCAAGCTAAAATTTTCCAATGCCGAAAATGAGAATTTGAGGTTCTGTCTGTATCTGCTGAAAAAGCTCTAGATGTTTCCCCAGGCAAATAAAACCTCGTTCAGTGGTGCAAGAAGCTTCCCCCAGGAACCAAAACTTCATTTGGCAGTCAAGAAACTTACCCAGGCAAATAAACTTTGTCCAGCAGTGCAGGAAGCTTCCCCCAGGAAGTAAAACTTCATTTGGCAGTGGTGGAAGCTTTCACCAACATCTTATACTTCATTCACTAGTGCCGAAAACTTCTTTTAGCAACTACAGGTCTCTTCCATCAAAGACAAGTCATGCTCAAGCACTTAATGCAATAAAAGGCGATGCAATTTCAAATGAAAACATTAAATACAACAAGCAAATTGTCCTGCAAAACCATGCTTGGAGGCCAGTAACAATTTAAACTGTTCCCAACGTGCACTTAGAGGCGGGATATCTAATGCCTTATAATCATTGCCAACTTAATTATCCTAATGCATAACCAAAGACTTGTCAGAACTCAATGCCAGTAAAAAGGCTTTCACACTCGAGCTGCTGTTAACCACCTACAAAGGAAAATCGTTAATCATGCAAACTGAAGGAAAGTAGAGAAGAAGAAAATCACAATGGAAGGATATGGGAGATTCAAGCTGGAAAGCAACCTGACTCATGCATGCATAATATGGCAATAAAAAACATGCCAATATTTTTTCGGAACAAGTCAGCATGTCTAGAACTGCTCACACACGCGCACACAACCTGTATGAAACAAGACATCACTAATTCTCATGCAATGTTGTCTGTGGAGAGACAATCACCCTCATTTCCTGCCGCAACCAAGGGGTGTACAAAAGCTACAGGGGAACGCCAGCAGGCATACCCAGGTCATCAACAAACAGGTCATCTACATCGCTATTGCCTTTTCCACCAGCAACCTCAGCCTCGAGAAATGTCTGGATTGCCTTTTCCACCAGCAGTCTCAACCTCGAAAAGAGTCTAGATCACTTTTTCCACCAACAGTCTCAACTTTGGAAATGCCCTAACTACCTTTTCCACCAATAGCCTCAACCTCAGAAATGGTATAGATTGCATTTTCCACCAGCAATCTCAGCCTCGGAAAGGGCCTGACCGCCTTTTCCACCACCAGCCTCAGCCTCGGAAAGAGTCTGGATTGCTTTTCCCATCAGCAGTCTCAGCCTCGGAAAAGGCGTGATCGCCTATCTTACCAGTAGTCTCAGTCTCGGAGAAGGCCTGACCACATTTTCCGCCAGTGGCCTCAGCCTCGGAAAAGTTTGGATCGCTTTTTCCACAAGTAGTTCCCAACCTCAAAAAGGGCCTGACCGCCTTTTTCACCAGCAGCATCAACCTTGGAAATGGCATCGACTGCCTTTTCTACTAGCAACCTCAGTCACAGAAAGAGCCTACACTGTCATTTCTACCAGCAGCCTCCCCTTAGGAATGGGCCTGGGAATTGCTATTATCCCTTGAATTAGAATTATTGATGGCATTGCTACTTTCCACTGACCACCAAGCTTATTATCCAACAATCTAGTCCAAATCCATACTCACCTCACTGCCATATAAGATTTCCTTGAGCCATCATGCCGAGTCATCATGCTTTAGCTCTATTGCCTTGGTGATTCCATATAAAACTCTCCTCTAACTAAAGCTCCTCATACTTTTCCTTTCAACCGCTGCATACTCATTTGAGCTGCTTGCCATCACCATTATCTATCTAATTATCAGGAAGGAAACCCCATTTCACGTTCTGAAAAGCTTCAAGCAGAACAACTCCTCTTTCCAGCTACTGAAATATTAGTTTCCAGCACTAGCTCTAGTATAATTCCTTCATGGAACTAATATTTCTTCGAGTATCCAACAAGAAGCCAAAACTCCACGCACCAAGCCAATGCAAAAATTACAACATGCCATGCAAAACGAAAGACGAATATCTTCTTTTACATGCCATGCAAACCACTCTAGCAGGCCAAAGCCAAGCAAACTAAATTCGAAAATTTCAAGATGCATACTAAATCAACTTTCAAGTCATGGCTCTGGAACATGCCAAGCAAGCTACTCAATGGTTCAAACATAATATGTGCATCATGCCAAGCCAACAACAAAATTACAAAGTGTCATGCAAGCGTCTCAATGGTTCAAGCAATGCCCATGCACCATGCCAAGCTAAATTACAACACACCATGCAAACAATTCGGGTCGAGCAAATAATAGCAAACTTATGCCAAACAAATAAAAGTTACCAACCAATCAAGCTAATCTATGACAAGCCTAACAAAGCAAAATCAAGCCAAGCAAGGAAAGCTTTTAAAATAATCAAGTCAATCAATGCCATACAAGTCAAGTAAAACTCACCCGCATTACAATATCTATTACATGCAGCATGCAGGGTGAGACAAACCGAGCAATTCCGAAGAAATGTTAAATTGGCAACATGCCAAGCAAAGCCAAGGCTATAACAAAAGCCCAAGCTATCCTAAAATCAGATCATAGTAAGATTGAAATAATAGCATGCACATGCACGCACATCCCGTGCAAATATAAGATTTATGCAAAAGGAAAACGTATTTGGTTTCCTATAACAAGCATAGAAAGTATTAGTGAAATAGATTTTCCTAGCGCACTTTATTTCTCCAGGGAAACTAGAGTATAACATTCCCTCTTTTCCCTGGGGAAACTCACAAGCGAGGTGCAAAGTAACAGAATCAGCTAGCCTTGCCTAGGAAAACAAGCAAATGGTCAAACTCGCATTTCAAAGCCCGAAGAAGATCCCTCACTTATGCTTGGAGAATTCAGAGAAAATAGAAAAATGCCTCAGCAAAGAGATCTACAAATGCAAAATAAATTATTGCATCATGGCACAAACAAGAATCCCAATCATCAAGCCAAGTTCATCATCAAATTCAAAGTTAAAACAAAAAGAGGAATAGAAAATAAGGCATCCATGGCCACCATCCCAAGAAACAAGCTAATTGTCCAGAAGACAATCTTGATAGAAGTCATTCCTACTGGCCGCTGTCACTGCTAGACCTCGACAGCGTGACCTATGTTTACCCAAGAGATAAGAAAATCCTTAAACCTTATATTCCATTGATTTCATTTTATTACCATATGTTTACGAAGTCAATCACATGCCCATCTTTAATGCATAAATTGCTCGTTATGCAAGTAAAGCATGCTCATAATACAAAGTACTATCAAGATTATATATGCCATGCCATCAATTCACCTAAGTTCTAATTTGGAGTGCATTAGTTTCTTTTGTCAAAAAAGTGCGTAAGCCAGCATAAATTCGTCTCCATGCATACTTATCATGTCTAAGTATCATTCAATAATTAAGACTTGCACTGCTCGCACTATAGATGATTACATTTTATTTCATGGTTTCACTCAATGCTTACCATGCCTACTTGGTAAGCAGTGAATAACTCATACCTCATGTAACCAATATATTAGCTAATGCTCAAATATATTTTTTAGGTCATGTTTGGAGCTAAACTTTCCATGAACAGCTCAAGCCCTAAGCCCACGCTACACACACACACACACACACACACACATATACACTCCACTACAAGCATACACATTTACTGCTAGAAAGAAGAAAACAAGCGAGCTTCTCAAAGCAATATGCATAGAAACTCATGCTCAGCAAGGCTTTAACATAGGAAAAGCTTCGCTACATGCTACCATGCAAACACATACACATTTCCCTAGTCATGCCATGGCAACAGGCTAGGAAAGAGAGTAAAATTCTAACTAAGTGAAAGCATGCCATACAAACGTCCATACAAAAGAGCAAGCTATACACAACCAAACAATCACCAAGCTAAACAGTGCACCTAAACTAAGCCTACTCGATAAAGCATCAACAAACAGTCAAGCCAGGCTTTCAAACAATCGTGCGACTCATATATGAAAAGCAAGAAGAAAAATCACAAAAGGCAGGTACACAGGGTTCCCGAGTCAAAAACTACCGAATAGCGTAGTTCAACTTCCCGAGGGAACAATCAAGCCAAGTAAGCATGCTGATTCAAGAATTCCTAGCATGTCAGTTTTTCAACTTATCCAGCAAGTCTCAAGCATTATCAGCACCATGCAAACTTCAATCGTTGTGACCCAAACTTCCCTTACTATAGCAAGGAAGGAAGAACATAAGCTGCTACCCATTAACCAACAAGAATACCCACAGTTTCACTGGGAGAATGAGCTTAAGCATGGGAAACTATGAAACAGATCAGCATGTTGTCATCAGTTTGCATGCAGGGAAAGAGTCCCGCAGAGCAAAACGTGAAATATCAATTGCTTGTCAAACCCTGTAAATATGAATTGCGTGAAAGTAGGATGTTCGAATCCTACTGAGAGGTCCACTAGAGATCAGAAATTGTTGAAGAAAGAACAAGATGTTTCTTTTGTCCTTTCTAGGCAATCGGCCCTCTGAAGTTTAGGGCCAGAGTTTGATTCTTTGGCCTAATTTAATTCTTTCACAACCCAAATAATCAAGGGGCTAATCTTCAGCTCAAAAATGTCACCTACAAGCCCAATCGTTGTGGAAGCGTCACAAGCAAAGCTTAAACCCATGCATAAAGTACAAAATGAAGAGTATGAATTTACAATCATGCCACGCCAATAAAATAAAAGTTTATTGGAAGCCAACCCCATGCAAATCATGCATATTTATCATGCCACGCCGTATTATAATATTAATGTCAATACAAGTCACGTCGTTCATACGCAATGCTTAAATAAGCCCAAGCCACTTAACCGAGCTTACCGAGTTGTTCGTGGTGTGGATGATTACGGAAGTTCTTTGGGCCTATGTGGAATCAGCGTTGTGAAAGACTTTTGGGTTGCTTGGGAGCACCTAAAATACAAGTCCATGATTTGGCTTCATGTGGGAAGGCTTGAGAGAGAACAGCTTTAACCTTACCCTTTCCCTTGAAAACCAACAAGAATACTTAGGAAACAACCAAACCCAAAGCCACGCTAACCAAATTAAAACTAAATCACATGTTTATCTAGTGCCGCGCTTCCCTTTTACTGATAACTAGGTTACACCATGGTGCTCAGTTGATAACTAGGTTCTTTCATATACATAACAATCAAATGACTATGTATTAAAACAAATGAAATGAGTATATTTCCACTAGGACACAATACTTTAGAAAAAAGAATGGAAGCAGCGCAAAAATAAACTACAAAACTCTTCTCTTTTATTATTATTATTATTATTATTTTTACTTATTTATTTTTGTTATTATTAACCTTACCTTTACTCTTAAAACTACTATAATGTCCTTAATATTTGTGTTTTGTAAAATCTTCATTCTAGCTCCAGTTTTCGCTCCGCTTACATTCACACGTTTGTAATGATGACTAATATCCAAATAAATAAGATATTGACCGGCACATGTCTCGTGCTCAATAGCATAACAAAACAAATTTTACCCTTATATGGGCACTTTGGTCATTTCACGATAATATGGAATATTTTACCCAAAAATTAGTGATGGGTTGTAAAAAAAACTAGGGAGAAATGTTACTGAAGTTAGACGCATGATGTGGGACTTCGTCCTGGAAAGGTGATATGGGACTTCATCCAGAAAATGAGAAACTTTGGGCAGTGTGCTCAAACAGGCTTCACGGGACTCCTAGCCTCTGCAATGTTATACCAAAAAGGAAACCTATAGCTATAACCATGAAAAGATGAAGGGAAGACTAAGCTGATTTAGAAGAGTAGAAGGAACCAAGAGATTCCCTAGCTGGAGCCTAGAAGGATCCCTAATTCTATAAATACAAGGCCTCAACACACTATAGAGGGGACATAACCACATGAAGGAAGAAGAATGACAGGGGCAAGTATGCACCATGCAAAGCAATCTTCCTTCAAGTGCAGGAAACCTTAGTTCTTTAGAGATAATCTTTCCTTTCATCTTGAGCCTTCCAATAATCTTCCTTAACTCTTACAAAACCACCAAACCATTAGAGACACTAGATTAGCTACTTTAAAACCACATAGCCAAGAACAACCTCTATCTCATGCCAAACTTGTGGACTTTTAGCTTCCACCCCATACATCATTCATTCAAGTCATAACTTATTCTGATTAATCAGTCATTTGCAGTGTTTGTTAGTTTAACAAATACTCCTTAAAGCCCCTAAAATCAGCCTAAGATACATCTATTAGTGCCTAGGTAAACACTCATCAACCTTGAGGGAAACACTCTAGCAATGCCAAGGAAAAACACTCCATCAGTGTTAAGGGAAAACACTTGCCAGCGCTCAGGGAAACACTCTATTAGAATAGATGGAAACATTCCCTCAGCGACGAGGGAAACACTACATCAGCACCTAGGGAAACACTTCATCAACGCTTAAGGAAACACTTCATCAGCACCGAGGGAATCATTTCATCAGCATTGGAAGCACTCAACATAACACCAAACCAAGCACCTAGGAGTTGCTAGAAGAAGAACAAAGCATTCCCTTGGACTTGCTTTTCCTTCGAGATGCTTTGGGCCTAGTCCTTGCTAACTCAAAAATGGGGGACGTGAAGGTTTTGGCTTGTCTCTTTACAACACAATCCTATCAAAGCCTTCGACACAGAAACCCCCAACAACAATTAATATCTTTCAGATTATTCTTTCCTCTTCCATCTTATGGATGACTCACCTTGGTCCTTGGGATGCCTCTATATATAGGACAAAACCCTACACCCATGGTCAGCCACCTCCCTTCAAATACTCCATCTCCACAAATTTTGGTAAACTTTTGCAACACACTTAAGCACTAAACTCTCTTTCTTTCTAGAGAAACTAACTTAGGCATTCAAGATCGATTGATCAACACCCTACCTCATGGGCGCGCGGGTGGGTTTGACCTTGGTCAAAAGTGTTTATTTTTTTTGTAAGTACAATTTCATCAAGACTAAAGATGACAAAAATTTGCTACCACAAATATTGCTATATCCACCCACTTGTCCTATTTTTATATCTACACTACATTCTTATCTCTCATGAATGAACTCTTTTGAACCCCTGCTCCACCAAAGATTATCACGTCCACCTTCTCTATCCTTTTTTTTTCTTTTATGATAACGGGCGTGCCACTATTAGTTTGGTGTGGTAGTAGAAAGAATCAAATATAAAGAATCAAATGTGTCATAAAATAGTAACAACTTTTAATCAAAACGATTGGACGGCTAATAAAAGAACATAAACTAGTCGATGTTTTTATCCTCAATCAATCAAGAGAATAAGTTCGATTCATGTAGTCTTGAGGATAGAAATTGAAATATAAAACCTAAAACCAAAATAGTTATCAAACGGTACCATTAGAAACTCTTCAGCCGTTAACATTGTTAATGTTTGATTGCCAGCGAATTCACACAGCATCCTTGTTGCCAACCAAAGTACAAAACAATTGTACAAAATAGAGGGTGGGTTCTGTTGCCACAGCCCAGACCGGCTCTGTCATAGCACAATATTGTCTGCTTTGGGCTTACCTTTCCCTCACAGTTTTGTTTCTGGGAACTCACACGAGAATTTCCCAGTGGGTCATCCATCTTGGGATTGCTCTTGCCCGAACTCGCTTAACTTCGAAGTTCTGATGGAACCCGAAGCCAATGAATTCCCAAAAGGCCTCGTGCTAAATGTGGTGGGCATGTACATATAAGGCACATCACCCATTCTCTGTTGATCGATATGGGATGTTACAATCCATCCCCGCACCACACGGCATAGTGGCTCTAATACCATTATGTCACATCCCAAACCCTATCCGTCGTAGCACCATATTTTTCGCTTTGGGCCCCGACCACGTCCCAACGATTTTGTTTCTGGGAATTCATACGAGCAGAACTTCCTAGTGGGTCACCCATCCTGGGAATGATCTGGCCCCGTACTCGCTTAACTTCGGAGTTCCAACGGAACTCGAAGCCAATGAGTTCCTAAAAAGGCCTCGTGTTAAATGAGGTGGGCATGTACATATAAGGCACATCACCCCCTCTCAGTTGGTCGATGTGGGATGTTACATCTGTGGAGCCAAAAATAATCAAGAAAATTATAGAGGTGACACATGGACTTTTAGGTTAAAAAGATAAAATTACCCTCGAGGCATACCAAGATTATCACGCGCATTCAACAGACAATAACGGCTCAATCAAGGAAGAGTCAAACGTGATCAAAATGGTATTTATTTAAATTCCTCTCATCACTCCTCATCAAATCCTTATTCAAAAGGTAACTCCCAAAACTTCGTATTTAATTTGGGATTAATTACCATGTTAATTGCAAGATATTATTTCACATAATATCTTGCAATTATTCTCCAATTCCACCATATATGGCCGGCCACTATTCTCCAAATAGGGCTAGCCACTCCCTTGTAAATAGCCCTATTATCCGACTAAAAAGCTAAGTCATTTGCTATGCACAAACTCCTAAACACCTTCTTTTCATAATTTTAACTTTGTCATCAGCGATTCTTCGGCCAAAGCCCCCTCTCCATTCATCGTGGGTGCATGAGGCTTTTGGCCTTAATCATATGTGTTATTATTTTGCCAGTGCATTTTAGTCAAATGAGAAGAGGGCGGAAATTTGCATCCACAATTTGGTGCTTTCATTGAGAGCTTGATTCACACACTCAAAGAAGACTCTCGCATTCAAAGTCTCTCATTTCTCGTTCATTTGTAGATTTTTCGTAAGTGCTTATTCCTAGAATTTTTTATGAAGTTCTTTGAATAAACGTAAAAAAAAGTACAAGGACTAGAAATTCGGAAACTACAATGAACGGAATTTCCTACGTTCAATGATTTGGACCAAGCGATGGAGATCGAGGTATAGCCCTACCACGACGATCCATGAGGCTTAACACAATGGCTAGTAGAGCAGCACCAACCCCACGAGGCAACACCATGGCAGCAACCACCATGGTAGCCCTTGGTGAGCCAGCTGCCTACAGTGAGCAGGCAGCCATGCAACAGCAAGCCCAAGCCTGAGCCACAAGGCCCCAAGCTCAGCGCAAAAGCAGCCCAAAATGATGCGACCCAGTGAGCCCAGGAGATGCAAGCCCAAAACCAGTCAGCTGTAGGCCCAACGCAACAGCGTCTAGTTCCACTCCAACCTACATGGGCCCATGCCCAATGAAAGCCAGCCAGAGCCACCCAAAAAGCAGCAGAGCAACGACTCAGTGCAAGCACAGTGCGTTCCAAGCCTAGCCTAGCCTAGCTTAATTCACCCTGGGCCCAACGCCAAGCAGACTAGACTGCACCGTGCCCATTCGTGTCGCACACGTTGCAGTTCACGCACGTGACCCTCATAGCAGTTCAAATTGGTTCAACCGTCCCGACTTCAGATCTCTGGACCAATAATTGAACCGGGGGTATTTTCCCCCTATTTCTTCATAGATTTAACATATCCTGACTCAAATCTTGCACCCGGAGTCCATTACACTTCCACTACTTAAGAAGACGCATATCGTCCAAGTTCTTCCAACCCAAATGGTGAACAACACTTGTCTCAACAAGTTATAGAGTTGACAAGCGCCCTCGCATAGAAGACAACCTTGGTGAATCAGCTCTTACAGAGTAATGAGATGCAGCGTGCCCCAGATGAGGTGTCCCGAAGTAGAACAATGGTAGACAACAAACCTTTCCAGCAGCATCCCAGCAAGCAGCCACTCAACCAGTCACAAACTGAGCATTCTGGGAAAGTACACTCCTGATTGGGCACCCGACATAGCGTATACTTTCATCTTAGCCACAAATGAGCATTCACGGTTAGGGCCACACCGATAATCAACATGAGCAACCTTCGAGGCAAAATGTTCATTCACGGCTAGGCTCGCAATGAGCATCTTCCACTTCACATCGGAGTAAGCAACACAATGGATGGAGAAAAACAATCACTCAATCTGGCTCAAGTTCAACTGCTAGCTTGCAAGTAATTCGCTCACTTGCTAGGAAACGTACCACATGCACCACAGCCACGGTATAAACAAGCCGAACACATGCAAGAGCAACCTAAACCAATAGGTATAGCTTTGCTACCCCATTAAAGGAAATTTCAGGAATAAGTAGAGAGGCTCATGATCGAGCGATTACACGATTTCTAATGTAATATGGTCACTGATGAGGCACTACGACGAAACATGACCAACATAAACAAGTCACCTTTCATTGACAAGATCGAGTACACAGAACCATCTCATATACACTGGAAGATACAATGATTACTTCTGTTTTGACAAACGCATCAACTTAACCTAATCGTCCGCCGGGGGTAGACAGGTACTAGAATGACACACTGGCCCAACCATAGAGAACCAGGGGCATGTCCTGTTTTCATCAAAACTCTGCGCTCAAAGTTATGCCTACGTGCTCCACGGCTCTTGGCCGCCCTTAATTTGTCACCATGGCTCCCAGTCGTACCGATCTTGCACCACGACTCTTAGTCGTGCTACCTTGCAGCTCCTATCGTGCCAACCAAGCCCATGACATTTCAAACTTCAAAGCATTCACTGATGGAGCAGAATACGAGGCCTTACTAGCAACCTCTGCTAACGAAAGACTTATCGGTGGAGAAGCTTGCAGTCCATTCAAATTCTCAACTAACCACCAACCAAGCCTCAGAAGAACACACGATGAAACATCTAAGGATGGTACAATACTTGCAGAAGGTCTAGGAACAGCTTACTATGCTTCCCACTTACACCCTTACGCTGGTTCCACAAGCAGTTCAAAATCTCAAATAGATCACCAAACAAGATCTCACAAGCTGATGATTATTTCAGTTGAACAGCCGTCCAGCTTTCCTCAGCTGCGCTCATGACAACAACTTCCATGCTCTCCAGTGCGAGAGTGTAAATCAATTCCTTGACACCC
>JAOTRO020050366.1:0-14907 GCA_028566515.2 Pyracantha coccinea | reverse complement strand
CAAAACATAATATTTTTGGAAGTAGAGGCACGAGAGTTCAATGCACTGAATGATTATCTTGGTAGATGGGATCCGTAATTAAACGGTCATGTGAATAGGTCACGAAATATTTTGAGAAGGAACTCGTCCTTAACCTTAATGAACCACACTTGTGTTAATTGAATTATGAATAGAGGGCTTAATCGTTTTTTCATTATCTTTTGGTTGACACCAAATGTTTTATTAATAGATAGAAGGGTGAAGTGCTGATTTAGTCCCTAAACTATCACCTTAGTGAAAATTAGGTTCCTGAATTATTTTTTGGGTAAAATAAGTTCCTAAATTAATTAGAAATTGCTAATTTCATCCCTATTATTATATTCAAAGCTATTTTATCCAATTTTTCGTCAACTTAAGTTACTTGACACACTTTAGAGTGTACCGTCATTTTTTTCACCTATAAACCCTTAACATTTCATATAGGTTGTGAATCTAACGTCTAATTTACTCTCCAAAGTTAACTCAATACACTATTTCTTTATGAAAATTACCAATCTACCCTCCAAGGTATATAAGTAACGTGATTTAAATTAATGGAAAATTGAATATAGTAGATTTGAATATAATATTAGGGATGTATTGGCAGATTTTTATAATTGAAGAATGGATTTTTCTGAAAAAATAATTTAGGGACCTAATTTTCACTTATATAATAATTCAAGGACTAAATTGGCAGTTCACCATAATTTTTAATTTTATAATAAAACAGCTATTATTTCGTCTCAAAATATTAGTTAATTATACATAACTTGTAGTCTCGTACAAATAAGGCATGGACCGCATGGTTATTGGTCCTTACTTTCTTAGACTATCCAAGACTCTAAGATTTAACCATCAACTACAAAGTAAGCTAATTTTTTTTCAATTTAAATTAATTAGAAATGGCTGACTCCCAAATAGAACAACACCTATGTCCCCTATTCCTTAATTTTAAATACAAAAAGAGAGAAAAATTAAATATACAAGCAGGGGACAAAATCAAAACCAGCAAATAAATAATAATACATTATTTCAGGATACGCAGTAATTTTTGAAGTGGAAGCTAGGCAAAGTCAGCAAAATCTGAAAACAAAGCACCGCGATCTATCAACGGAGGAGAATCATGCCAAACCAAATTAGGAGAAGACATGCCTATTAGCAAAGCTATCCACTATGACATTCGCCTCTCGAAAGATGTGAGAGAATCAAAAAGTCATCTCGCAAATGCGGGCCAAACAAGTAAACCATTGTGTACAAAGAACCCAAGAAAGATCAAAATTATTCGAATGAAGAATGAAAATAATACTAGAATAATCACTTTCCAACTTAAGATAATGTCAAATCCTATAATAAGCAAATTGAACACCAATAATAATTACATAAAGTTCTGCAAAGAAAAAAAAATTGGAATAGTCAATACCCTATAAAAAAAAACTAGTACGAAATTGACCACGACGATCCTAAAAATGCCACCACAAGCAGCCGCCCCAAAATTTTTTTTAGACAAATCATCCATAACCAAAAAAGTCTTGTACAATATGCTTTAGATTTTAAATTTATTTATATTTCATCAGATTGTCATGATTGTCACCCAGTAATGATATTGCGGGAGAGATATATATATGTGTGTGTGTGTGTACTAATTTCATTTGATCAACTAGCCAGCCATTAATTAATTTAATTATTCAGCAAGCATCTATTCATGTGATGAAAGAAAGAAAAATCATAACAAAACTACAAAGTTAATTAACTGCTTCAGAAGGAGCACAAAGAAGATCCTATACTATTTGCTGACAAGACAGCGGATCATGGGGCTAGTATTTTATTGATCAACACAAACCAATACAAAGGTGATAATTGAGTTCATTGGATATAGTAGTTAAGAAATTGATCTGGTGTGAATTTGCACAAACAAATAACTACAGTAAGATCTCATACGGTTACTACATGCACGAAACTACAAATGTCACCTAATACAAAACTATCACAAAAATCGATACGCAACAAATCCGAATCAGTGACCACACCAATCATCGTTGAATAGGGAGGCTACATAAAGTCATTGTAGAAGAGTTAAACCACATAAAGTCATTGTTGGAAGATGAGAGCACAAATCCCGACGCTCAAAGGCAAAAACCACATCTAGCCACCGCCAAGCAAGACCACAACACTCACTAGGCGAGACAACAAAACTATATTATTCCAACATGATTTTACAAAAACATTATTATCACCGAAGTGCGATCACACCACATGAGAACATTATTATTACTGTAATAAGTTACAAAACATTGTCCGACTAAAGAGTACCAATACCATTTTCTTTCTTAAGAATATATACCGTAGACTAACCTGATTTTTAGAGGATTATATTCTATGGATACAATGGTTGTAGTATATATGGTACTAAGTGGAATACAAATTGGCTTACTGGGTTGAATGGAGCCAATTGTAAAACTTCAAATGACTGCATGGATTGGAGAGGCACCGGCAAGCCTGCAGGACCATAATAACAAATAATACCATAGATCAATGTCTTGGTGAGTCATATGCATGTGAATTATTAGATGGTGAAGATGGCAAAGCATATCATCACTCCTGGGAAAGGTGCAGATACATCAATCTAAGAAAAGGTTTTTCTTCATGTCTGTTTTGGCTGCATTTTGAAGAAAGCAGAAATCTTCACATTGCTTCATTTCATCAAATATGTCATACACACTTTACATAGATTAAAAGTTTCGATTTGACATGTTCGTATCGAAGCCCCCGGGCTACTACAATGTTGCATCACAGTAGCCATGAAAAATATCAAAATACCCTCATATATGTATATGCCCTAACTTGGAGAGATACTCTCTGATCACCATTTTATCACGTGATAAGTGTTTATTAAACAGTTAATTTACATTTTAACCAAATAGAAAATGTCTATTAATTGAATGATGATGCCACTAAAACTAAATCTTGTTTGCAAACTGAATGCATCGTGCATGCATGCATGCATGTACTATCACGAATAAAGAAAAGGGCCGCTACTGCAGAGAAAAAAAGAAACTGAGAGCATGTGGCAGCTATGTAAGGAGGACATGACAATGTAACATATTCTAGCATGTTTACAGCTTTGCATGTGCAGTGTGCACTAAATTAAAAGATTGAAACGAAGCAACAGAAGAGGGGAAACATGATTTGGAGGTTGGCATTTTGACAATTTATATAGGAGAGCGAGCATCACGAATTTTTCTGCTTAACAAAATGATGAACATGCCTCCTGTTTTGACATGAACCAAAGTATCAATCATTTCGTACTTTGTTTTTCTAATTGGTTTTTTTTTTTTTATGTGCACTAGAATTCACGATAATTTTAGATGCATTTTTACATTTTTACAGTAGTTTAGATATATATCAATAATTGACAATCATTCACACACATGTGATTCTAATTAAGCATTTTTCTTTTCAAGGCTTTTGTCTTTTACGCCATTGCCCTAATTAAGCCTTTCTCTTTCATATGTCATGTTTCTGTCTTAACATAACACCCACACGGATTAAACCTAGCCCACAATCTATGCTGGTTTTGTAAGAAGCGATCATTGTCGATCATGCCGTCATTGGGCTCAAAAACGATTTTGGTGCATAATATTTCTTTAAGCTCAAAAGATATTCGTGCAGCGCAGTGTGAATCAAATTTTGGTGACTCAACAGTGACCTCAAATCTCTGCAGATTTATGCGTGGTCAGTGATCACTTGAGGCCTTGAGGGAGAGATATGGCGGACTCTCAGATCTGGGCGTGGTGCCAGAAAAGCTTTCACAAAATAGAGCCAAGCAGGCTAGATTGCAAGTACAAGTATCGCATATCATTGCACCATTTGGGTTCAGATATGGAGCAGCACGATGACCTAATAGTACACTTCCCAAAGCTGCGTGCTGGCATCAGTTGGCACTGACACTTTGGATATATAGGCCACACGAAGGCTTAAATATCAGTTGCTGGCGTTAGGCCAGATGAGGTTTCAGAGGTATCAATGTGTATGTGTGAGATGATATTGATCGATTCTACTGGCTAGGAACCAACCAGGAACAAGAGAGCATGAGGGCTTGCTTGGCTTATTTTATGGTGTTGTCTAGTTCTATTTCGACTAGATTCGTATTGTTGAATTAGCAATCAAAATTTCGGGTGTAAGAGTAAATATTTTTAACTAATTAAGCTACAAGTTTTCGACCCTTACAAGAAGTTCAAAATTTTTAAATCAAGCCTTTTTCTATATGAGCCAACATGAATTTCATCCTTTGGCACATTATGATATGTTTCATCTACATTCCTTTCATGATTGTTAAATTAAAAACATATATTGGTGAGATAAAATAACTATATATTGTACTTTACAATATAATTTGTTGTCCACTTATACTATAACATGTGAATTAGTAATATCAAGTAGTGTTACGGTCACATACAAAACTTTATCGTTGCGACCTGTAACAACCATTGAGGAGATTGAATAGAGATCCATGAATCATATCTTTATGTTCGGTTCGTGTCAATTTATCAAGGCAATGACACTTAATATTCCTACACCAATTTTTGCACACAACTTTTGAAATGCATAATGAACCTTTTACGGATCAAAGATCCGTTAATCTCATGATATGCATTAGGGGTGTTAGTTGTGAGCCTGTGTACAGGCCTGTGGGGTTTAGGGCTTTTCCTTACCCCTGACTCTTGAGTCCATTTTTTTTTAACATTTCTGTAGAGCCCATTCCACGAACCCAAAGATACCGATTTCAATTTTACGTGGACGCGAGTAAATAATTATGGAAAAAAATCACAATAAAATTACATGAATCAAATATCAAATTCCACAAATGGTTCATGTAGTGACAGGATAAGCGGAAGATAGTCCTGTAATAAAAGAATTAAGATTAAAGCCCTCGTGGTACAAACTGTTAGTAGTTTTGCCCAAAAGTGAGATTTTGCTATTTGTAGGCAAAGATTACCATGTAATAGTTAAGAAATTGTTAGGGGTAATTACATTGCACCAATCTTTAAGTTCACTTTTGTTTTTGATATACCGCTCAGTGGGAGGCCTATTGATAAGATTAACGGATGCCATATGGACAAAACATGAACTTTCTTGAAAGAAAGTCCTGAGTTTTATCATAAATTCAATTGGCCAGATAAGAACTAGCCAACGTCTTATAAGCACACTCAACGTCCCTTAATTCCCCGATTCACACTCTCAACAGATTACAAGCAATGATTTTTCTATTATTAATACCATATTTGAGTTTGACAATCAGAGAAAAATTCAACGGTAGTGTAAAAAATATAAAGTACTAATACACATACAAACTCAACTGAACCCAACCCTACAATACATCATTATGAAACTCAAAACATGAAATGTGGGAGTCCAGACATGGTCAAATGATCTAATACAATATAATGACGATTACGTCCATCTACTGCGTTGATTCTGATGACGATGAAATCATTTGAAGGTTCCGAGACCAACAGCAGCCTCTCCCCCGTATGGCTGGAAGCTTTCCCTGGCTCTGGAATAGCAAACATAGTAGAACTCAGAAACAATTGTGGTGAGGAAAATGAAAGCTGCCCCTGCACCGAAAACTCCCCTTCTTAGTTGCTGGCAATCCGGAGGGCTTTCGCTGAAAATGGTCCTGTACTTGGTGTGGTATGCATTCCTCACCGAACCCGCCAACAAGCACACCTCAGCGATTAAGAAAAATACCCTGGTAAGAGTAACATCAAGAAGTGTAAGTACATCACATCTATATGACAATCCATTGCAAGATGAGAACCTTAAATTTTGGTGTCGAACTTAAAATCTAAACTTAGTATGCATTTATAAGAAACAAATGTGTTGATTTAATTAAATCGACAAGTTATACTCAATCCATTTGGCAACAGTTTTTTCAGTATGTTATAAATCTTACCAGCAGACTATGAAAAGGATAACTGCCCAGGCTCTTGACCCTCCAGGCCTCAATGGCTTCCCGCAACAGAAGCATCGGCTTGCCACCATTATAATGACCTGACCTACCAAGAAGAACAAAAATGAACCAACCCCGTAGCCAGTTGCTATGTCTGACTCATAGACACAGTAGTTGTAATTCACCTCAGTATCCTGAACGACCTTTGCCTGCCATTAACAACACAGATAGACTGTTAGTTACAACCACGGTGACGGGGAATTGAACTAAGGACCTCGGTTGCTAGGGTGCATACTCTTAACCAACCAAGCTACAAACCCCATTGCAATTAATCACAACTCTCATACTCAACCAACACTTCTGAACGAAAGAGGGCGACTTTTGAAGTTCTTTGTAAATAAACTCGCTTATTTGGCTCGAAAATCTCCCAAAACAAGTTTTTTCATTCAACAACACCAATTTATTCAATTACATTTGCCTGAATATGTTTCAGCAATCATTACAATTTGCTCCAACAAATTCTCCAAGAAAATCATATACATGAACAGAAGAACAACACTACAAGAAAACAATCAATATCAGTAGATCTGGCCATGGAGTCAAATTATTTGTATCAGCAAGAACGCAATTTTATTGCCTATCGCATTTCTGATTGAACCCATATTTTTGGGGCCCGATGTTGATCAGAATAACAAAATTAAAATCTAAAAGTAATAGGCCAATCAAATACCAAATGGGTTGCTTTTATTTTCTTTAATCCCCAAGAATTAAAACAGAATGCATCGAGTTTCCTGCATTTTCTTGCATTTTCTCAGCAACCAAACAGAATATATCAGCAAAAGGACAGATATTGCACAAACCCAGAATCAAAATTCAATTGTCTACAAGCATATCCATTAAAAGACAATTTTCATAGCTTAAGAAAAAGGGGAAAGAGAGAACTTACAGAGCTTCTTCTCTGCTCAGCTGCAACAGCAAGCCCAAAAGCAATGACATTGAGGATGAAGACCGTAATCAGTAACAGCTTGGATGCCATGGCTTCAAGCACTCACTCACTTACTCCCCAGATCTCTCTCTCTAGTCCACAATTTGTACCCTTTGTCTATCTGTTTCTTCCTCTAAATACAAAATCCAAGCCTGAAATGTATTGAATAAGTGAAGAAATATTTAGAAAAAAAAAAGGAAATAATAAAATAGTGAATAGTGAATAGATTTATTACCATCAGAAAGCTATATGCCACCAGTTGAGTGACTTGAAAATGGGTTTATCACCTGGTTAAATTACCAAAATAGCCATTGTTGGTCAAGGGAATATTGGGAGTTAAATTTCTCTTATGTATTCATATTATACCAGGAATAACGGTGAAAGGCAGAATCAGATTTAGGGCTTTAAAAACAAAAGTTAAGGTTCTTAATCACTTAAGCTGCATACTTCTTATTGATATTGTGTTAAAAAAACTAATAAATGAAAACTTGAATATTAGTGTTGTCCAATATCAATAAGAAGTATTGATATTAGTGTTGTCCAATATCAATAAGAAGTATTGATATTAGTGTTGTCCAATATCCTCGATGAAAACTTTTATTAGTTGGACAACACTAATATCCTCCACTACTTTCATCGATGAAAGTAGTGGAGGATACAAACAAAATGAAAACTTGTTGTTTGAGCTCATACATAATAGCATATTAGTGTTGTCCAACAAAAAACGACTTCAAGGTTTAATTTATATTATTAATTAGCTATTGGTTTTAATTTGAAATTCTGCCATCCATTTTCTCGCTCTATAAATTTTGTAGAGTTTTTATCACATGCAAAGTGAAAAGCTAGAATGCCAGTAATTTTGGATAATTGATTTTTATAAAAAAAATGAATAAGTTAAAACGATGGTTGTCATTTGAATCTCAATGACAATATGTTACAAATTTTCAATAAAAAAGGCCCCATCATCAATTAATGCTGGAAAATGATATATAAACACAATGTGCATACGCAGCCAGACTTTCATGTCACAGTTGGACATCCCAGATAATTACTTTTTATATTTAACATATTTTTCTTAATTATGTCTCAAAGAAGCCAAGAAAAGCTTAGCCTTTTATTGGTGGAGGGGTAAATTTGGCATACGATGGATTTAAAGGATCCTTACCACACCAGAAAGCGTTTCATATGAATAATGATGTAATCAATATTGTCGGTGGGGGGTTATTTGTGTAGTGGTTGTTGACAGGGAGAGAGAGAGGGATTTGGATGCTCTCCTAAGCTAATGGATATGATCCTCCTGATCAAGTATTGTGGGCCGTTAGATTTTTATCCAACGGCTATAATCATTATACTTTAAATGGACCCTCATGTTTGTAGCCGTTGGATTTTTATCTAACAGCTCACAATACTTGGTCAGGAGGATCCTCTCTATTGGATGCCAATAGGATACAAATCCCGGGGTAGAGGGAAAGGGCTCTTCGGATCCCTTTCATCAAATTCACTAAATTCATTTATTCGGGTCTTTAAAATTTAAATCAACGGTTAAATTTAGTTTTTAGCTGTTGGATTAAATTTTAAAGATTCAAATTGATGAATTTGATAGCAGGGATATCGTCTTTAGGGAGAGAGACACAGAGAATCAATGGATGCTTCTTAAGCGTATAAAGGCCAGCAGGCTTTTCCATCAACAAGATAGATCAGATCCAACGGCTGATGTTGCGGTATTTTTGGGACGCGTGAAATGCACGAAGGAAAGAAGATTAGAACCTTTGCTTTCAGTGTTTGCTGGTCTTTCACTGTCTCCCTTCTGGATTTATGCCCTACACTACAACCTGTGCTTTATTCACTGTGTCCTCACCTTATCTGGTTCGTTAGATTTGGCGGTTAACAAGAAACACGAGCATGGTGAGATTGGGCGTTAAATAATCGACAATGGCGGAGTTAAGATTTCGTGTGAAGGGAGGCCCTTCACAAATGCAGAACTATTTACAAAATTACTAGCTCAAAACATCATAACATATATCCAAATTCCAAAGATCCAAATTCCAAAGTAATCACAAGTTAAAATTAACATATGCTTCGATAACATGATTTATTCACAATAACCATAATTATCCTCAACGAGTTTTTATATTTTGTAAAGGTTGCATGGTGTCATCTATACTATTGGAAGAATTATTAAACTCATTAGAGAGAGAACTAATAAAAAATTTACAAACCTTGACACAAGTGGGAGGATAAAGTAGAAAGAAATCATAGTTTGCAGAGAATAATGAAGCTTTACAAACCATCTTCTTTTAATCTCAAATGGAGAAAGATTAGACGAGATTAGTTTTTTTGGTAATGATCGTTTGCGAGGCACCTACCTTCCCCAAAAGAGTCCGGACCATTACACCTAGAAACCCCCACCGGTCCCTTCTCCACCAAATTTATCGATAATAAACGAAAGTAAACGAAAAAGATACAGGCGGAGGGACTATGCCAAGACCCACAAAGACAAATCGATCAACAAAAACGATAGTAAAGACAACAAAATGTCACAAGCATGAGCGGAGGCTACAAAATCTGGAATTGTAGACCATTAATAATAACCATAACTATATGTCCCAAATGAAGCTAAAACATCAGCAACATGATTTCCTTCTATATATATATGTGTACCCATAAATTGCATTTAACTAAGCCGTCATAGACAATTCTTCCATTCCACCATCAGAACTACATGACCTCATTAGGAGCCTTAGTTAAAAACATAGTGAATAACCAAAATGGAGTCTGTCTCAATCCATAAATGTTTTCAATACCCAACCCAAGCTATGGGCACGACCTCAACGAAAGCAAGAACTTATGCAGCAACTGAACTTACAAATTTTGTGTTTGACTCATAAGCACCAAGCGGCCCAACCTCTGATGAGCAAAAAATCCTTGCAAATCCAGCACGCTCATTGGCACAAGACCTATCAATGTTTAACCTTGAGCCACTTGGCCATTGGCAACCTTTAGATGACTGGAATAAAAGATGGAGCCGCAATAGAAAGCGGTGAGATACCCAATATTGAGAAAATAGGCAACATTGAAGAGGAGCTACCACTTGAAAAATAAACCAGAGTCGAGTCACGAAACTGAGCTGCTAGCCAGCACTTCGCATAATCTAGGGAACCAGAATTGCCCTCAAACCGAATTTGATTGCGAAGAAACCAAGTGCCCAATATAAAAGTACAAGCCACTGTAATCTAAAGTTTTCTAGTAGAACCATAAAAAGTTGTAAGAAAAAGTTAAAAAAAAAAATCTGTAACATTGATCGAACCATTAGAGAAGGACGACGAAAAAGATCCAACAACCAAGACCAAAGAGTCAAAGACCCACAATCCAAGAACATTCAAAAAAAAAAATATATATGAGAAAGAGATTCAACAGTTGAATTACGAAATGAGCAACAAGAAACCATCGAAATTCCCATCAACCCATGTACTAAACCAAATTTGGCCACTTGGTTTTTGATCATCAGAATAGGAGAATCCTTGTGTACAAACTGGGATATATCATTTTGTATTTCCATCTCTAAATCTAAATACAAAGGGATATATTCCTGGTTACAGTGTACAAATAATAAAAAAGAACTTTTAAATTTGATTTGAAGTCTCTCGAAATGAAAACTCTTGCTTTGAGAAACTCCACAAGGACCAGTGCCTATTAGTTTGCATATGATCAAATTAATCATTTCTGCAACTGCATTACATAACAGGTAAGTAGGAGGGCCTTGTAGTTAAGTTGGTTAAAACATTCAGTACTTAAAAGTTCCGAATTCAATTCCTCGCTCCCCGTATCGCTTATACAAATATACAAATTTAACAAACCATTAAATTCTGCAGGACAGTGCAGGACTTGCCTGCTGCTGTTGGAGAAGCAGTTGCAAGTTTGATATTTGCTGCCTCAAGATGTGGTGAACTGCCAGAGCTAATTCTACTGGGTGGCCTGTTCAAAGAGCAATGCGGACGGGAACTCGACATTATCAGCGTCGAATTATGTCCTGGGAATCGTGTGAATTCTCAGTTGATGGAGAAACTATGCATAACTCTGATTCCAATGATGTGAAACAAGATTTAATAGGTGATATAATGAAGAACACTAATGTTCAGCTGGCGCTTCAGGATAGCCAAGGCACAACGCGCCGAGTGCACGCTAATGCTATTTGTCTCACATTTACATTTACTAATCACATTATTGACGACATTGTTAACAGAACCTCACATTGGAAGTTTAAACCTGCACAAAAAAATTTAGTCCCACTTGCGGTTTGAACCTAATGTAATGTAAATTTTATGAACTTCCTAAAAGTGCTTTTCCTGATGCATGGCACAGAATAGCTTTGCAGAAGATTTCAAGTATGACCAGAAAGCTGATGGGATTCAATAACAAATTCAGAAATTCGGAGACAGAGAAGAAGAGTCCCGGGATACGTTGTTCGCTGTCGAACGGTAAGCTATCACTGGCCACGCCAACGCATTCTCAAAATGGCTCAAATAGCACTGCTGGTTCGGGCTCAACCAAAAACCAAGATACATGCAGGTCAAGATATTGACTCATAGGATAGAAATACAAACCCTAGGACACCTGCCATGATTACTTTACCTAGACAATGTACAAATGGGGATACTGTGAACAAATATCGCTCCAAGATGCTGGTGAAGAGTTGCCATTCTTTCGCTGGTTCGGTTGATGGACATAAAACACCGCAGGAAACGTCTCCTTGCTTCAGCCATGTCCACCCCAAGCTTCTGAAATATGATGATCTAGTAGCCAAACTTAAGTGGCTCACGGCAGAGTATAGGCATCATAATAACTTTTCAGTTTTCCGACGATTTGGGAAGGATGCAGCAATGGGGTTTATGATTTTGTTTAAGGAGAATGATTCTTGCTTAAACTCTTAGGATTCCAACTACTCATTCTTCTATGCACATTTTACTTATACAGACAGGAGAATTCTAATTGGTTTAGTTTCAACAAATGGGTCAGAACTGTCAAGGCCTCCATGACAAATCTAACCAAAAACAGTTCGAACGAAAAAAGAAGAGAAATCCGACCATATCTACGATGTTGAATCATGTAACTACAAATACATCTTACGAGTTCTTATTCCAAGACCAATTGAAGGGCCATTTTGAACTAGTAGATCGGCAAGTTGAGCCTGTGTGGGTCAGTGACATACAAACATTGTATACTTGCTGATTCACAAAGGTGCAAAGATGTCTGTTCTTATACAAACAAACAGATGACATAAAATAATATTACAAGAGATGCAGAATATAACTCGTATTGTCTATCAATTTAAATGCACAAGCTATATCGGATAAACAGATGGCTATCTTTCTATCTTCCTTGGATATACAAAAAAAATACATAACTTACAGTGTTCTCCTTGTGTGGCAGCAACACTTGTAGGCCTTATTGTATACAAGAGCGGGAGGCTATTCCACTTGACAGCCATAAGGAATGCATCAGCTGCATTATCAAGCAATTGAATTGGTCGGTCCATCCCTCGGACAAGAACAACCCAGAAACCAATGCAAAAGTATTACTACATGCTGCACTCAAAAGCTACTACCAATGAATTATCTAAGCTCCACAGTATCAATTGACAGGAGTATTTCAGCTCTTCCGCCCAAACAATAGAAGCTTCTTAAACCCTTTCGCAGCTTTAGAAGAGTTCTCGTCGCTGTTCCACTTCTTCCTGGAGTGTTGTTGTTCCGCGAGTGTTTCATCACTTGGTGGAGTAGAGATTGCTATGTCAGAAATCTCAGAAACTGGTAAATTCTTAGCTCTTGCACCATTTTCTTCAATGTTCACGGCTGAAACAATCAAAGCTTTCTTAGGTGATCCCAGAATTGGAGGAGATACACTCATTTCCAGGATATAATTTCTTTTGTCTTCACTTAGAACTGGAGATTCTTTAGACAACTCTTCAACATCACCAGTAAACTGATTCAGTTGTTGACCCTTCTCTTCATAAGGTACCGACGAAACCAAATTGGGAGAATACCTGTTGCAGCTTCCGTTCTCCAATGCCTCTCTTTGTACCATCAAATTTCCCTCATTCCTTTCAACAGAAGATGTGCCATGGAGTTCCTCAGTCTCTTCCAAATGATTGATGGCAGTAGTGGGTTGAGTAACAAGTGCGGCTTCTGACTTAACCGGCAGTGCTTCTGTGGATTCTACGCAAACCTTTTCCTGGATATCAGAGTCAGATGAAATTATTTGATTTGAATTCTTCAGGTCATCTTTTGCATCCGAAGGTTTGGCTTTGTTTGGACTGGGTTTCTTATTCACTGCAGCAGCTGCCTTCTGCGATGATGCAGTTGCAATCACGCCATTTGCCTTGATGCTCTGTTTTTTGGGTTGACCAGAACTTGGCGAAGTTGTTAACTTTTCAGCTACTCGCGCAGTTGCAAGGCGTTCGATGGTGGAACTCTGGATGACAGGCTTATCTGATTTTTTAGTCTCATTCTTTGTGTTAGTCATGGAAATTTTGGCAGCTTTATTTTCCACTGGGGCCTTCTTAGACGTTGCTGTATTAGAACCACTCCTTTCAGCAATTCTCTTCTGGCGTTGAATCAGTAACTCCTCCATTCTCCTTCTCCGCTCTTCTTCCTGATATATATTGGAAAAGATAGTCAACAAACTAGCAAAAAGGAAACAGAAGGGAGAGGGAGAGTGTTAATAGCAATGGACAAAAATGAAGTCTCAAGACATCTAAGAAAAAGAAAAATTCCATTTGGTTTGGGTAACACAAAACAAAAAGTTCAACTGCATAATGAGGCCACCAAATAATAAATCTCTCACAAATTGACGGGAAAAGGGGCAAAAAATCTTTAAAGAAATTAGTAAAAATCAGATACAGTCACTGAAATGACTATAAAATCTTTAAAAATAGCTTAGAAAACCTTACAAAGGGAGTTTCTTTCAGTGCATACCATTTCATATTTGCTCTTGTGGACTGTGCTTTTGCTTACAGAAGCAGGTTTCTTGCTTCTTGACATGATATCGGACTTGCTTTTCGCCAAAGATCCATTTACAACTTTCGACCTGGCTTTTTTCCCAGGAATTCCACTACTTTTATAATTCCTGCCCTTACTATCAGAAGGCTGCTTAACTTCAACGGAATCACTCGCTTCAGTGTCGGGATTCTTTTTATTGGCTTCAAATGATGAAGCAATAGTTTCATAATCCATTTCGGGAGTCCATGGTGCCACAGCATGCTCCACAGCTGAACCACGGTCAAGCATCATGTAAAGGTCATCCGGTTCATGGACACCATACGCTTCAGGTTTATCATTTGAAGTTTCTTGCATGCCATATTCATCTTGAGTAGCTCCATTGATCTCTGGGACGAAGCTTATATCTGTCCTGAACTGAGAATCAGATTGATCAACTACTGATCGGTCTCGAACCATGAAAGAGTCATCCCCTAGAGCATCTCTCTTATTTCTCTCAGCGTGAATTGCATCAACACCATCAAACAATTTCAGATCATTGTTGACATCCCGATTTGCTGATATATCTGTTTGGTTGTTCATGAACCAATCCCCTTCTTTAGGACGTTTGGTGATGTACAATTCATTGACACAATCAGATAAAGTATCATGGGATTTGTTCCCAGATTCTTCAGTTCTCCGTGAAAATAATACGTCCTCATATGTGCTATCTCCTTTCATGGTAATCCGGCCAACATTCTCGTCACCTTCGAAGTATTGAACGCGTGTTTTACTCTCATTACTTGAACCCCTCTCTGTCACCACAAAAAATTCCCTTGAATCTGCCCGTTGCCTAGTCACTTTTCCTTCACCAGAGTTCTTACTTGAAAAATATTCCTCCTCAAGCTGTACATTGTGTGGTTCTGTAGCAAACGAACTTTCATCCTTGTCCCTCATGAGAAGGTCTTGGAAAGCATTCCAGT
>JAOTRO020050265.1:0-14911 GCA_028566515.2 Pyracantha coccinea | reverse complement strand
TCAATTTGAGGTGTTTCCTGGCCAAATTAGACTGGCTGTAGGTATGAAACTTGCTCCACTCAGTGAGATCTACAAGTCTGTGAAATTTGGTAATTTTTAGAAATAATTGAATTTTCCAGCGAGTCGTGGTGGCGGGTGCGGCGGCGCACGGCCAGGAAGCCCAAGTTGTGTTTTTATGCGTGAATCGTTATTCTAATTATGCTTTTGCAATCTAATTGCGGTGGTTTGAATATTAATACACTTATGGTATATGTGAATTAAAGGAATAGATTCGAATTTGGTTTAAATTTTGAATTTTGAACTACGAAAGGCTTGATCCCGTTCAAGGGTACGTAGGCAATCTAACTGGAGTTAGATGCAGCCTAAAATAATTCAAAAATAATATAAGATTTGATCTAAGTGATGTGAAAATGGAAATAAAATAAAAATGGGATTGTTTGTTAAGATAAGAGAATTAAGATTATAATAACATTGGAATTAAGGAATTTAATTAAAGAGTCGTGTATAATTGCACCAAAATAGACAAGAGTTGAGTTTGGGGCCTATCACTAATAATAATCTTATTTCCCGAAATTTAAATGAATAAATCGGGGGCGGGGTGTGACATGAAACCAGCTACGAGAGGCTTGTTTTAGCCCGTAGAGTGACTTGTTGATTCAGCATACATTATGCTCCCCCTACCGATGAAGACCAGGAGGCAACTGCATATAGACTTCTTCCCCAAGATCCCCATGGAGGAAGAAACTTTGGACATCCATTTGGTGAAGAGACCAATGTCGAATAGACGCCACGGCCAAAAGACATCGAACGGTAATGAGTTTGGCAACGGGGGTGAAGGTCTCTTTGTAGTTGATATCTTCTCGTTGGGTAAAGCTTTTAGCAACAAGGCGAGCTTTATAACGCTCGATGGAACTATCTGAATTGTACTTGATTTTAAAGACCCATTTGCAACTAATGGCTCGATGATTTGGGGGAAAACGAGTAAGTGTCCATGTATGGTTTTGTTCCAGAGCAAGGAGTTCGGATTGCATGGCAGCTTGCCACTTAGGATCACTGTTAGCCTGCTCAAAAGTTGTAGGTTCGAAAATGGTAGAAATAGCACAAGCAAAACAGTGGTGTGAAGAAGAAAGATGAGCATAAGAAACATATTGAGATAAGGGGTAGCGAGTACCTGACATAGAGGAGGAGTTGGCATCGAGAGCAAGAGATTGTACATGATATAAATGGTAGCCCTGGAGCCGCACAGATGGTTTAGTGGGACGGTTAAGGTGTCAGGTAGCAAGGGGTAGAAGTGACAATGAGGGCTAGATGAAGGTGGATTGGTAAACTCGGTGAAGGATATGTCTGTGGGATAGGGGGTGGTAGTGTCAGGTGGTAAAGGCTTGGTAGGTGTGGTAGTAGGAGGTGGTAAGTACGCGGTAGGTGTGGGGTCAATGATAGTGTTTAAGGGCATGGAAATGGGAAGATCAAGAAGTAGGGGTAGGACAACACTATCGGGTTGGTGATCTGGGGGCTGGGAAATAAAGGGAAAGGTATCTTCATGAAGGACAACATCACGAGTAGTGAAGAATTTGTGGGTGGTGAGGTCATAAACACGGTAGCCTTTTTTACCAAGAGGGTATCCAACAAAAATGCATTTTCAAGCATGTTGATCAAATTTATGTGTGGGAGTGAGATTCATGGCATAACATAAGCAACCAAACACACGCAGGTGAGTAAAGTCTGGAGGGGTATGGTGTAAAATCTCGAATGGGGTTTTGTGTTTAAGGAGTGGTGTGGGTAAACGGTTAATTAAATAACATGTCGTTTGAACACTTTCCCCCCAAAATGTTAAAGGTAAATTGGCTTGAAATCGAAATGCTCTCCCAACATTTAAAAGGTGACAATGTTTCCTGTCAACTACCCCATTTTGTTGGGGAATTGAAGGACAAGATGTGTGAAACATGATACCCTTGCTATCAAATAATGATCGTAAAGAAGTGAATTCAGCCCCATTATCTGCCCTAAGTGTTTTGATCATGCAATTAAATTGTGTTTGAACCCAAGCAATAAAGGAGCATAACAACCTTTGTGTTTTAGACTTTAAACGCATAAGATGAATCTAAGTATAACGAGAATAATCATCAACAATGGCCAAAAAATATCGAGCCCCCGAATGGGAATTGACTCGATGGGGTCCCCAATTATCACAATGTATTAAATCAAAAGGTGCTTCAGATGAAATAAAACTTGATGGAAAAGATAAACAGGTTTGCTTAGCAAGAGGGCAAATATCACACGAATGACTAGAGTCAAACACAATAGTTGGAACTTGCTTGGTCAAACTTGTGGAGGGATGTCCTAAGTGTTAGTGCCAAAGTTTTGAATGGCAGCTTATGTTGTGGCCAAGGTGAGGATTTTGTGCGGCTGACAAATAATAGAGCCTATTATATCGCTTGCCAAGCCAATTTTCCTCCTCGTATTCCATGTCAAATATCTCACAAAAAGTGGGAAAGAAAATCACTATGCATTGTAAGGACTCGGTGAGTTTGCTAACGGATAACAAATAGACTAAAAAATAGGCACACGTAACACATCATCAATTTTAATAAGAGGATTGACTTGGACGGAACCAACAGAATCTATGGTGGCCTTTCTCCCATTTGAAATTTGTATAGAATCAAACATGGATAAGGCTTTCTTGTCAAGTAAGTGAGATGAAGGAGAGATGTGGTCTGTTACTCCACTATTAATGATCCAACATAGGATTTGTAGTGGTAAAACTTCTGACATATTAGACAAGGTTGTAAGTGTACCTATGGCATTTGCAAAGTGTTGCGGGTTACCGTCAAGATTGTTTTTCTTGAGCATTGCCATGACTTGATTGTACTATTCAACAATGAATTTGGGCCCATCACTGGTGGTTCCCTTGTGGTGTTGATCAACAACTTTGGCGACTTCATTACCGGTCTTCACTTGTTTTGCCCATAGGTTTCCTCTTGTTAGGAGGTGTTACCTTCTTGCCATAGTATTTGTGCCCCGGCGAGAAATCATAAAGATAGAAGCAGTGATCCACGGTGTGATATTTTTTTTATCACAATAGGATCATTTAAAAGATGGGTTACCTCGTTGTGCAACAAGTTCCCTGTTGCTTGTTACATTCATAGCATGTAAATTGGTATCATTACGAGTGATAGATACCTCCACTTGTTTCTCTTGTTGTAGAACAAGAGAGTATACCTTCCAAGTGTCTAGGAGTGGCTGCATTAACAAGATTTGCCCATGTACTGCAGCATAGGATTCATTTAGTCCCATGAAAAACTGCATCACCCTTTCCTTTTCATCTTGCTCATTAATCTTCTTCAAGCCCCCACAAATGCATGTTGGAAACTCATGGTAGGATGTCAATTCAACCCATAATGCTTTCAACTTTGTGTAGTAGACTGAAATCGATTGTTGCTCATGTCTGTGTTCAACAATTTTTCTCTTAATCTGATAAACGAGCGAATCGTTTCCCTGGGAAAATGATCACGCAAGTATGCCCACATATCTGCTGCTGATGTGTAGTAAGAAACGTTGCTTGCAATGTCTTCATGCATAGAGTTCAAGATCCACGCGAGGACCATGTCATTGCATCATCGCCACAATGCAAATTGTTTGTCTGTTTCAGCAGGAGGGTTAATGGTTCCATCAACCAAGCCCAGCTTATTCTTCACACTTAGACTGATGCGCATAGCACTGCTCCATGTGTTGTAGTTGTCTCCTTGAAAAGTTTTGGAGACCAAAATGTTCCCAGGTTGATCAGAGGGATGTAATACGAATCAAGATGTTGGTTTTGGATTGGCTGCTGATTCACTCATGATGATAGTACTATTTGTTTAAGGTGTTCAAGCGTTGGGTATTCAGAGTAACCAGAAACATGTTAAAAATATAAAGCTGCTAAGGTTTCGGATCTCTAGGGTTTAGGATAAGTAGGGAAGATAATAATGGTAGTTTTATTTCATTCGAATTCTTTACATGGAGTACAAGATTTATACAATAATACATTAGGCTATTCTAGGAAGACAAGCAATCTTCAATGAGACTCCAAGTTATTGTCGTTCAATATGACCAACATGGATAGAAAATTGGATGAAAATTTTCAAAATTTAACACCGAGAGTAAATTGGCTATTTATAAATTTCAGGAGGTAAATTAGCTAAATTAAAATTTAAAGAAAAAATTAGTAGCTCTATACAAATTTGGAAGGCAAATTATCAAATAGGTATTTTCTAATATTAAGGTGGTCCTTTGTTTTCTTCTTTGAGAAACAGAGAAATGGCGCTTGGCCAAATTTTTTATTACAAGGGAGACTCATTTAGATTTTCGTTTGGCCAAGGAAACCTTATTTTCTCTGTTTATTTTTTTATTTGTCTCTTTCTTTTTCTCTCTGTCAAGAAGTAGAACCAGCTTGGATGTTGATATAATTTATAACTTATAATCTTATTTAGAGTTAGAATCAAGGGCGGAGCCAGAAAATTTTTTATGGGTAGGCTAGTTAAAAAAAATTATTCTAAAATCAAATGATTTTTTTTTTTTGCTACATACATATTGTATGCAAAAATTTAAATTTAGCTTATGTATTTGTATACTTAAATTTTGTTTGGTGTGAACTCAATAAGCTTCCCAATTTCAAACTGCAAAAATTACAAGGAATCATCAAATTTCACATATATTTAGATGCAAACACAAAAAAAAGACATAAAACTTGATATCTCAATTACAACCGCACAACTAGCACAAAACAAAACAATGAAAGTAAAGGCAACCTTAAAAAAATTGATTGAAACTAATATACAGCCCACTAAATCAAAGCAGAATAATCTTGAACAAAATGACATCACTATTTCCATGGTAATTTTTGTATTTTTAGTTGTGCTAAATAATCACTAGGCTAGTTTCATTATCTTTTTGCACTTTTTTTTTGTCTATTATATTAGATTATACACTAAAATATATACATATTGCCACACAAACCTTCCCTGGGCTATATCCCACCGTAGCCCTTGGTGTGGCTACGCCAATGACTCTCGTATCAATATTATAAAACATTGGCACAAAAATGAGATGATAGATAATTCATGAAGTCAAATTTTTTAGAGAGTCTCTTTAGCATTTATCTTTCTTTTTTTTTCTTTTTTTTTTTGTCAAGTATTTTGGATGAACATATTAAAACAATCATATATAAGTGCAATAACAGTTTGGAAAGATGTACTTATATTTTCCCAGATCAAGGGCTGAGATGGATATGTGCTGAATTGATTCCAATCATATGCTCAAGTATGCGATCCCCTAGCAAACAAATGCTACTTTTATTTCTCAAGGGGGGCCTTCTGAGAAACACCAATGCACTGTCCAAACTCCGGATGCTCCAAAATCTTGCTTTCTCTCCATACAAAGCAATCTCTTGCATCTCCTTCTTCCACAGTAAAGAGATCAACATGGAATATCTTTACTTGTCTCTTTATTAAAGAAAGTTAATTTCCTACTTTTTAAACACAAATACCAAACAATTGAATTTCGGTGTTAAAGTAACGCTATTTAGCCGCATAAAACTCATCACACTGCTGACTATAATGCATGGACACGGAAATAGGATATGACACGACACGAAGATACATCAAATTAACAAGAAGAAATGTTGTACGACCACAAGAAAATACGACACGGTAAGACACGGAAATACGAGATGATACCATTGTGTCCATGTATTGTAGGCTGACACACTCTCATATAATGTTCATTTTAATATTAAATTAATATTCGCATGGCCCAATCTCACAGGCAATCATATTAATGTTCTTGCTTGATCCATGGGTAAACCCAATTCTCTCCCTTTGTCCGCACTCAAAGAACAAAGACCTGCAGAGACTTTAACACTAATGAATCCCTAAATCCCATATCCTCTGTATTATCCAATCCAATCCTATCCTATCCATACCATCATCATGTCCTCCTTGCAGCCCCAGCAGCAGCAGCAGCCTGTTGGCCCTGTTCTTGTTTACCCTAACAATGTCAATAAGCAGCCTTCATCTTCCCACCATTCAAACGGCTCATTCGGGACTGTTTTCATCGTGCTGGCCGTTATAATCGTCATCTCCGCCATCGCTTGCTTTCTAGGAAGGCTCTGCAACCGCCGCCACAACAGCTCGAGACCCCATAGGCAACCGCAGCATAACTTTCGTCCCAAGAAAGAAGGTGGCCCTGCTGGTGGCGGTGGTGGAGATCATCACATGGAGTTTGGCAGGGCTCCAAGCTTTCGAGCAGGCCCGAAAGTAGCAGACGTCGAATTCGGATTCGATAGGAAAAACCCGAATGGGAATAGCAGCAGCAGAGGAGAGGGCAGAGGATACATGAATCATCATGACAACAAACCACATCATAACGGAAATGGTGAAATGGATCATCACATGAAGGGTGAAATGAACCAGCATCCTGGCGGCGACGGCGAGCATCACGTTGGAATGGGAGATCCCAGAGCCAGTGGATGAAATGATGATCAGATTAGTAACTTGTTGTAGCTGGATTGGCTTTCCTTTCCAAATTAATCTTCCTGTTTTCTATGTTCTTCTCTGTTATTTTATTTTTATTTTTATTTTCTTTTATTTTTAATTTGTTTCCAACTCTGAAACTTCAAGCATTAATGTGGGTAATGTTAAAAGGTTTGTGGCATATTATGGACTAGTGTACAAATTTATGGCATGGCATGATCTTCAATTACAGAAGGCCAAAACCTTGATCAATGATCTACGCTCTTTACCTAGAAGAAAAAGAAAATAACTTCTCTCATGAAAATGAAAGTGAAAAACCCTGATCGTTACATGCATTAGTAATATCATGTGACTGTTGTACTAAAAAATGCAATGGGCTTATTCTAAAGTGAGGGAGTTGTTTAAAACAGGGACGAGGAGGTAAGTATTTCAAACTAATCATTCAATGTCACGTGAGAAATTTAAAATACGCGGCATCTTGTTACTAATTTATAATGCCATAATGCCACAGTTGCATCCCGAAAATTGTAGGTAAGTTTTCTCCATTTTCGGATTCCCGCCCAAACAAAATGGAACCAACCACCGTCTATGCCGCGATCAATTATATTGATGACAAATTCACCAACAAGCAACAACAGTTCATAAGATGATTTTTTATGGAATAATCAAACTAATTTACGGTGAACAAATTCAAAGACAATTCCTATCAATTTTCATTATCATGGACTAAAGTAAAAAATTATACATACCTCAATAATCATTTTTTCTCAAAAGCCTTGAGTAAATTCACTGCAAATATACCCAATCTTTCATGGAACTTGGGCTTAGGCTGAAGTTATGTGTATGTAGAAGACAACAGGTAGGCTGTCATCATGTATCTGGGCCTTAACCCAGGCCCAGTAAGAGGCCCAATTATATGACTGGCTTCATCTGCACACAACTGCCTCAAACAGTACTGTTGAGGAATTATCAGAGAATTGTAACCGTCCGGCTAAAGACAGACAACGTATACTGAGATGATATGTACATTCTAGCTAATATTCTTTTCCCTAAATTTTGTTTTTATCCTCCACCACCGATTACATTTGGTTTTCTTTCAATATTGCCACCTCAAAATATTGCATTACCGCACTTCTTACACAAATTTTAGTGATTTTCACGTTTTCGTTATGCACTCTATCTTCGTTTTTGTCTGCTTATTTTCTTTTGCTTTATTCAATCTCAGGCTTAAAAAGAAAGTTGAGTGCACGGGAGAAAGAAAAGTGCAAAAATTGTAATGCTACGTGTACCGAACCCAGTTAACCATACATACACGAGAGACGAGCCCACATTTTTTTCACGCAAGAAATGATTGTTTTGGAAAAATTATGACTTTAGACCCGACATTTTTACCCAAGTTCCATTTTGCATTTATGTATTATTTTTAGACAATGCCATGTCCCAAAATACGTTTGAGGGAATTCGCACTTAAATTGAGGAGATAGACACAACCAATTAATCTAACTGACATAAGCTCATTCATTTCGACTATCACGACTCAAGTTTAGACCCCTTTTTTTATAGAAAATTTTCTGGTTTGCGAATGACAAATAAAAAGGTCTATTGTATGCAGTATTACTTTACTTTACAAAGATGTTGATCTTATCCAAGAAAGAAACACTTTAGTATTTTTTTTTACCTGTTGCAGTTAAGGGTAGCTTTCGAATCCATTGGGATCGTTTGAACCATTCGGTGGTCGTTTTTTGTCACTGGCTTTAGTCAGTCAAAACTGTCCCTTCCTCTCTCTCTCTCTCTCTCTCTCTCTCTCTCTCTCTACTGGTAGTACAGATTCCTACTGTCACGGATTTGCCCCTCTGATCAAAACGATTCACTCCCAGGGTCCCCATTCCAAAAGCAGAGAGAAGTTTGTTAGCCTTGTCGTGTACCATGTGCCCCAAAATTCATTAGCGTGGACTCCCATTAGTCACACTAAACCGTCGCAAAAAGGAGAAAGAAATTCAATGAGATTGATAGGTTTGGAGGGAGCAATGGAGAGGCTTCGACCCCTCGTCGAAGCCAAGCAATGGGACTACTGTGTCGTCTGGAAACTCGGCGACGACCCCTCCAGGTAATATTACCAGAACCCCACGTCCAATCTTTTTTTTTTTTGCTTTTCGTAAAGTTTGAATTTGTACTTTTTATGTGCTTATTGAAAATTTGCAGGTTTATTGAGCTGATGGGTTGCTGCTGCGGCGGCGGGTACGACGGCGGTGCTGTCAAAGTGGAAGAAGGAGAGAGCGATGAGACTCGGGTTTGCAGAGATGGGTTTCTGAAGCACTCGATCAGGACTAAGGCTTGTGAGGCGCTTGCTCAGCTTCCTTGTTCCATGCCTCTGTATTCTGGGTAAGCTTTTAGCTCTCTTTGTTTTGGGTTGCGTTTTATGTGTTTGTGTTTTTGCTTACGAGTGATTAAACGCAGGATTCATACGGAGGTGGTGATATCGATGCAACCCAGGTGGCTCTGTGGGCATCCCAATGCCTCGGCTTCAAATCCTTCTCAATCTCACGTGGGTACCCCACAAGTCTCTCACTTTTTTCTTTTCTCATTACTTTTTCTCGGCAACCAAACAGTACGCAGGCTTTGTGTTTTAAAATATGGGTTTTCGAGGTTGGTCACAATCATTCAAATAGTTGCATTGTTTTCAGTGAAAACAGAGAAAACCCCCAGCTCCAGGCTTCTGAAAGTGCCTCTATAAATTGTTTACTGAAAAATGATCTTTTCATTTTCTGTTTCGTTTCCAAATTTTCCCGGAAACCAAACAGCTCATTAGATGTTTTCCTACACTGGGTGGGAGTTGGACATTCTTCTTAACATGGAATAATCGTACTTTTGATAGGATTCAACTGGAACCCGAGTATTGATCCCGATGCTTAGTGGCCTTGTTGAGCTCTTCTCCACAAAGAATGTACGATTTTAATTCCTGTCTTTTCCAATTGTATTCAGACTGCGGTATACATTTTCTCCAACTTGAATAACGTACATTTCGCTTTTCAGATTCCGGAAAATCGAAAGATGGTAGAGTTGTTTATGGCTTCATTTAATGTCTCTGTAAAACAAGAGGTCATATCTGCACATGATTATGCCAGTGTGAGCCTCAATGCTAGTGAACCACAAAGGGTGCTACCTTCTTTGAGTTTTGCAAGCTTCATTCCAAGGCCACACGTTTTCCCTTCAGTTTCCCCATCGACCTCCTGCCCTGAGGGATCATCCAGCGGTTCGAACCCTTCAAGTCATCAACATGTATTGCTGTCTTCGCACTCTAAAAAGCCCAAGTGTGGCGACATCTTGTTCCAGCAACCAGCAGGCTTTGCTTCGGGCAGTGGCAGTGTGGAAGAGGAACATAATGCAAAGGTTGTCAGGAAACAAAGCGGGCACTACCGATCCAAGAATCTCATAGCTGAGAGAAATAGGAGGACAAAGATCAAAGACGGGCTCTTTGCTCTGCGTTCTCTAGTCCCGAAAATAACCAAGGTTGAGACCCTCTTATCTATGAAATACTTTTTCTTTGCTTTTTATTTATCTTTTGATCTTATCATCCGTCTGTTGAATTATTGTAGATGAATACAGCTGCTATTATAGGAGATGCTATTGAATACATAGAAGAGTTGCAGAAGAAGGAGAAAGAACTTGAAGACGAGCTCAGGGAACTTGACGAAGAGGAGGACCTCACCAAGACCAAAGCGGATATGAAAGTTTTGGCCTCGGACGAGAGAAAAGAAGGCAGAATTTGCTTGACTTCTGCAGAGCAAAACAAGAGTTCCTCCAGTTTTGTCCGAAAAAGTCCAACCGTTGTACGCATAGCTTTTAATATATCATCGCAACTACTTGAGCTGCACATCCAACTTACACACTAGATATGTTTCAGTTCATTTATGTCCTACCTTTTCTTAGGTGCAAGTGGAAGTGAACCAGATTGGCAAAAGAGATTGCTTGATTAAGCTGTTCTCTGAGCAGAACCGAGGCGGGTTTGCAAGGTTGATGGAGAATATGGATTCCTTAGGACTTCAAGTTGTTGATGCCAATGTCACCACATTCGACGGAAATGTCCTAAATATTCTCAAGGTTGAGGTAAGATTCCGATAAAGAAAAATCATCTTGTATTTGAACCTTTCATAAGAAATCATGTCTTATCGAGTGAGTAAGAACAATTTATTTTGCTCATTTCTCTTACATACACATTGCATTGTGTTCATCCACAGGCAAACAAAGACATTCAGGCAAAGAAATTGAGAGACAGTTTAATCCAGCTAACAACGGAGACGAATCAGACTATTCATAAAGGGATAATCTGATCGATTATCGTTGATTTTGGAAAATCAAAGGTTTCACCCAAGAACATCTAAACAGCTCCCTTAGCCATGTCAAAGTATGGAAGATTATTCTTCTTTCATTTATCGTCGGAAGTTTGGAAGTTTTGGAGGCTAACATAACAGGTTTTTCCATTTCATCTCTTCATATATGAGCAAACTCATTCTTCAAGGACCATTAAAAATAGATTACTGGGTTTAATGAAGTACAATTACAGTAAAATATTCTGCTAATGATTGCATCGTCGATTAATCAATGCTAAATTCATACGACTGATACATTCCGAGATCCCAAAAGTGTGTAAATACAAAAATTAGGCACATTTAATTGAAATCTTATTGCTCTACCTCTAGTATCAATACAGATTCTTCATATTAATGACTAAAAAAGTACCTTGAGTAAACTTTACAAGCTCTTCCCTGCTGGTAATGCGTCGAGGGAATGACCTTCATCAATGAAAAATGGAGAAGAAGAAAAACAAGCAGCAGCTTAATTTACACTAATATGTCAGATTTAGTCAATAAATTTAACGAATGTGGTCTACTGTCTCCCTGTTTCTTTTGCTCTCTCTCTCAAACTCTCTGTGGAGTACCATGAGTTAACAATGTCAAGATGATGAGTGTGTGGACGTTCAGAAATCAATTCACGATTATTTCACCACTCTTTCTATTTAGAACCGTCTGCCTTGATTTCCACTGATTATCTGCTCACCACCGCGCGTGGTAAAAGCTCGAGTATCTGATTCATCACTTGAAGGATCCTGGCGAGTCCATAAACTTTGGGGTCCTGATACCTCTCTGGAAGTGAAATCTGCACTGGATATCTCTGAGCTGCCTCCGCTTCCTAATGCCATCCTTCTGAATCTATTAATGTCTTCATTGTACTGGCCAGAGTCATATGCAGTACTCTGCCCAACTTTCACTCCGTTCGTTAGATCAGATAATCCTCCTTCACAGTCCAATGCTCTTACCACCTGAAAAATAAATCATCCAGTAAGTCTAGTGGTGACAATAAGTCCAATACGCAAATAGTTATACTCCAATAAGTTGTCATCATTGTTCTGTTTATTAGTATTCACCTGCGCCATTCGTGGTCGTTTTAGAGCAGAATGACGCACGCAAGCAGCAGCAGCCTCGATCATTCTGAACATTTCACCCTCCACATAATGTTTCTCAAGCCGAGGATCTACTAATTCACTCAAATCTCCAGTTTCAAGGGCTTGAATAAGAAGTGGACGAGCCTGCGAAAATTTAGACAGAAATTTATTGAGTGTGAAAACAAAGTGGATTGCTAAATCAGTGACGAGCTGCATTTTGACATGGTTGCAAAGCTAAAGGTGTCCATACCCATTCAACCAAACTCTCATCCCCTAAAGGTCGAGTTGGATCAACAGGTTTCCGCCCAGTTACAAGCTCTAGAAGCACAACTCCGAACGAATATACATCTGATCTGTCTGTCAATTTGCCACTATTTGCATACTCAGGTGCCATGTACCTGAAACCAAATCGAACATAAGTTCCAAGGTTGTAATTTAAGTGTCACAGATTAGCAATGCGGTCATCAGGCAATAGTTCCCGAGTTGACAAGGTCTGTTTTACCCGAATGTTCCCATGACCCGAGTGGATACGTGAGTATTCATGTCGTTTGTAAGTTTGGCAAGCCCAAAGTCTGCAACCTGTGCTTGGAGAAATTCAAGAGTTAGAAACTAGAGGCTCACTGTCAGAAAAACAAAATCAGTACAACACGAAATGAACAGGTATAGACATGCCTGTGCTTCAAAGGCATCATCCAGCAGAATGTTTGCCGATTTAATGTCTCTGTGAATGATTTTTGGATGGCCTTCAAACATATCGTACAAGGAAAATGGACAAAGTGAGATAATTTTGACAGAAAGCGATGACAATAGCCACTGAGGGAGTGGGCAAAATTAAGGCCTACAAGCGGCTAATGAGGTGCGAAAAAGACGTATCAGTGGCTAATAGCGTTATTAGCCACTGATACGTCTTTTACCCACTCCATTAGCATTATGTATGACTAATTGTCAGTGACTATTATCGGATCTAATAACACAATGTCACAAGATGTATATAGGTACGTACAGTCTTCGTGTAAATACGCCAAGCCTTTTGCAGACCCCAAAGCAATCTTGAGTCTCTTGGTCCATTCCAACACCGGCATTCCGGCACCTGAATAACAAATCAACAATTTGAAGTACAATAACAAGTAGCTGAATATTGAGAAGTACAACTAAGAACATCAAAAGAAGAGGTTAATTAGATTAGATCACCTACCATGCAAATGGTGCTCAAGAGTTTTATTGGGAACAAATTCATAGATAAGCAATCTTTGCTGTTCAGAGATGCAGTATCCCACCAAAGAGACCAAGTAACGATGATGCACGCGGCTAATAATCTCAACTTCAGCCCTGAATTCCTTCTCTCCCTGCCCGCTACCAGCCTTGAGCTGCTTGACTGCCACAACTCTTCCGTCCGGCATCCAACCCTTGTACACACATCCGAAACCACCCTCACCAATAACGTTTTGACGTGAAAATCCATTCGTTATCTCCATCAACTCTTCGTAGGTGAAATGAACCTTGGTAGCAGCAATAAGACCGGAATCTCCAGAACTGGGCGGATTACCTTGGTAGCTGTTTTCATAGGAGGAAGGTCCGGCCGGTCCACTCGAATAGAAGCTTTCTGTTGGACCAGAAGTTGCGGAACTCTGTTGCTGAGCATGATAATATCCACCTGCATCACATACAAAGCTCAATTATTGAGCTCATAAGTTCACATTATATTATGTTTATGTTAGACCACCACCGCTACAAGAAAAACTGACATAACTAATGCGGTATTAGCCAGTATAATATGATCTTTATATTGTCATTACAGAATAAGAATAAGGTGTATAAATGCTTATCATTGACTATGATACTACATAAGCCAATGATAAGCATTATAGCCACCTCATTATGTGCACTAATATTAGTGGCTATTGTCAAATTTTCTTTGACATGCACGTAAATTTTAAAAGTTCAAGTTGTCAGGATATGAGTCAACAATGTATACAATTAGCGGACAATCTTTACCTGGAGTTGATAAGTTACCGCCATGGGGACCGGGAGTGGGAGGCATGTAATTTGGAGGGTATGGTTGGGCCTGCTTCTTTCTCTTCCTTACAAACACAACAATGAGGGCCACCAAGGCAATGATGAAAACTCCAGCTACCGTCAAGCCCACAACAGTGCCTGTATGCCTACTACTACCCCCCGAGTCGCCTGTAACCTGACTTCTCGTTGAGGGAGGGGAGAGGGCGGGGGTGGAATTAGCAGGGCGAGGGACAGGCTGAGTTGTGGTAGCTCCTGAACCCGGAACCACTGGAGCGCTAGGCACTGTAGGAGGAGATGGGGCGGTGGGGTTGGTTGTAGGTGTAGCTGGAGGTGGAGAGGCTGGAGGGGACTGAGAAACACCGGGTGAGGATGGGGAGCCTTTATCATCTTGTGATGAATCAGTTGGTGGTGATGTAGATGATGAACTGTCGCCGGAGGATGGTTTGGGAGTATTGCCATCAGTACTACTAGGAGGAGGTGGTGAAGCTGGAGGAGAATGTGGTGATGATCCGGATGTTGGTTTGTCTTTTGATGATGATGGTGGTGGTGAACGAGGAGGAGGAGAAGGTGTTTTTGGTGGTGATGATGAAGGCGGTGGTGAAGATGGGGGTGGAGAAGACGGAGATGGTGATGATGGTGGAGGTGATGATGGCGGTGGAGATGCAGGTGGCGGCGAAGGGTTGGGGGATGGTGAAGATTTTGGGGCAGGTGAGTCTGATTTTGGAGGCGGAGGCTCTGATTTCGGAGGGGGCGCTTGTGATGGCGGAGGTGGCGATGCTGTGTTTGAGTCGTGGGGTGGTGAGTTTGACGGTGTTGATTTGTCCTCGGTACTCTCGTGGGGCGGCGACGGTGTATTTGAGTCATGGGGTGGTGAATCTGGGCCAGGAGGATGAGAGTCATGCTCATTTGATTCCGACATAATTCTCCTTCCTTTAACCGGTAG
>JAOTRO020050086.1:0-14911 GCA_028566515.2 Pyracantha coccinea | reverse complement strand
AGCAATCTAGCGAAGGTCACAAACTTGACACTTTCTGTTGTACCAAAGTCCTCGCCGATTTTGTGCATCAACAATATATATATATAACACAATCATCATCTGATTGTCGAGATAGTGATTGTATTAAATATATGTAAGTATTATAGTCAAATCCATAATTTTTCACTTTTATTTCTGTCTTAGATAGATAACAATTAATCTCCTCGTCATCAATAGATAAGTGTATCATATATATGCTTGTAACTTTGACAAATATGCATTAGGATGATTGCATGTGCTTTATAATCAAATTAAAAAAATGCATAAAGTAGGGACTTAATTAATTCTTTTAATTTACATTTTGTTTTATGAAATTCAAATTTAATTTTACTATAATGAAAGAGATGCAAATTTATGATCTCGTTTACTTTTCTTTGTTTACGTCAAGCGGTTCACCTAAAAAAATAGTAAAAAAAAAATATGTAAATTTATATTTTTATTTACCCATCTTCCAATGGAGAGCTTTCCAACCAACCAAAAAAAAATGCAAGAATTCAGATATAAGAAATCAACTAATTAAACACAATTCAATTCACATACGTTCTGTTTTCAGATCATACATTTCGTATGTATGGAACACCGTCTTTCTACCTTCAGATGATCACATTAACTAAGCAGAAGCAGTCGAAGGGCAACTCTCCTTTGGCAGGTTATAGCTCACAAGTCACAAGAGAACAGAAAATCCATGCCTCATGACCATTTATATTTCCTGCCACTGGAGAGAAGCCCTACAACTAATTCGCTCATTGTTTTCGCAATCTACGCGTATATATCATGTCGTCGATCTCCCCACCAGTTAATTAAGGTTAACCACCGCACTGGTTTCTGACGACCGAGCGGAGGCCCTAACTGCTTTATATACAGCTGCATGCTCTTGTAACCTTCAGGCCCAGAAAATGGAATAAAAGCGCACAAAAAATAGCATATGCGATGGATATCCTCCTGTGTGCCTGCTTTCTACGCATTCCCATGCAGTACTGCGCTTCCTTTTATCTGAAAAACTCTTGTTACTAATGTTTTCTAGCTAGATTCCGTTTTCTCTCTCTCTCTCTCTCTCTCTCTCTCTCTCTCTCTCTCTCTCTCTCTCTCTCTCTCTCCATTATTTTCATGTTTTTGGAGATGGAGAGATGGGGAGGATTGAGGAAGAAAAAAAGGCGAGAGATGCCTTCTTTTTTGTTTGTTAGAGGGCAGAAAAACCTGGTCAGCGAGGTATATCCCATGTCATATTCTTTTTTTTTCTCCAATCCATGTCATATTCTTTTGGTATACTTGATTTTCTTTTCTGAATTTTTATAGGTTTTTATTTTAAAATCTATTGAAAGAAATAATGACAACCCATTAACGGAAATTTCATGTTGCTGCAAGAGAATAATTTCTAATAACTTGTATTATCTGATTGATAAAGAAATTTTTTATTGTGTTATCTACATGCAATTTAAGTGGTTCTTGCCCGTTTTTATCATATGCAATTTGAACATAACAGATACGGCCATAAAATATATTATGTCTGAGTATAAATAAATACTACTAAATCAGTAACCAAACACAAAATCGTTCCCTTAAATTGGGGTGAACCGGGTTATCTAGGTAGGAAGGTTATGTGAGTGAGCTAGAATTAGGAGTTTTTTTTTTCTTAATGTCGAAAGAAAGATTCTATTAAACTTGAATAGAAACGTTTACATCAAAAGCCAAAGTGTTGAACAACCATTCTGGCTCAAACGAATCCCATGTTTGAAATCCTTCCACAAGTAAGATAAAAGACTCCACTAGAGCTCGATTATAGACTCAGGGAGTAAAAATAAAATCTACTGACATCATTTTCATTTGTATACACTTAATGTCAAATAGAAGACCTTCAATCACAACGCTTGTTTGAGTGATTCCGTTGATCATATCCACAAGTTCCTTTGAATCTGATTCCACCTGGACAACATCAAACCCTTTATCCATGCATGCCACCAATCCTGCCCGTATTGCCTCCACCTCCACCATAAGATTGGATTCACAAAGAATGTTACCCACACCTCTTGCCGCCTTAAAAATTCCAGCAAAATCTCGTGCCATCCAACCATATCCTCCCTGTCCCATTTCTCTAACCCAAGCTCCATCACAATTAATTTTAATTGTATGAAATGGAGGCCGCTGCCAACACGATGACAATACCCTCTCCACCCTAGCCTGTTGATGCCCCACCACCAATCGTGAACCTTGTTCCCCTTAGCTATCTTCTAACTCCCTCCATTGTTGTTGTAACATCCTAACAGCTTCAATTGGTTGAACAACATTCTTCTTAAAAGCCAAACTATTCTTGCATTTCCAAAGTCTCCATAATCCACACACTACCCATCTCATTATTTTCCCATTTTCTTCAACATTCTCATACCGATTGGATAACCACTTCCATTTTTTCAAAAAATCATCTCCCTGAACCAAAGTAGAGTCTAGTTAGATTGGACTCCCAAACCAAAACACTCAAGCGTATGGGCAATGGAAAAATAAATGCTCTTGTGTTTCCACCACATCCTCACAATTTGGGCATGTAGTATCGTGTTGAATTCTCAGACGGTTAAAATTATCTTCCTGAACCAAAGTAGAGCTAGAATTAGGTTAAGTTTAAGGATTTGTAAAATCAATCATCTTTTTAGAAGTTAGAAAACTAGTCCATTTTGTAAGGATATTGAAAATGCAATATGCGGTAACACAAAGTCTGGTAGGGGTGAATAAGCTTAATCCAATTTTTACCAAAATTTAATTCTTGATCACATTGATTGAGCATGTAGTGGAATAGGTTGTGAACAATATGTGCCAGTGTAACGACCCGTCCCCAATTATTACGGTTTTTATAGCATGAATCTACGAAAATGCCCTTCGAGGCAAAAACATTGACTTTTGTTGACCACCTTGTCGTGTTATGTAAGATTCATTTCCTTAGCATATCCTTGTAGCACTCGTCGCTACGAGTGTGTAGGCGTAAGCCGAATCGGATTTGGAGTTATGATGAACGTTTTACGGAATTTTGAAGTCGAGGGATAAAATGGTCAATTCACTGTTCTAGATTTTGGGGTGGGATATTTGTATTATCTTCTTTTGACTCGTGGGGCCCACACCCTACTTCATCCCCATTTCCTTCCCTCCCTCAAGCTCTCGGACACTCTCGAACTCTCCCTCACCTTTCTTCACTGCAACCCTCTCTATCTCACCATTATTTCCTTCTCTCTGAGCACCCCACCCCTCGCAGCTCCGACGACCACCACACCACCACCTTCACTAACCTTCCTCACCGATTAAAGTTAGACTCACGAACCCCAAGCTCAAAACAATTTGCCTCTCTCTTCACATTGGCACTGTCATTGTTCAAAGGATTTCCCAGAGAAATCCTTGCAATCCCCACCTTGGTAAGCCTTAGAACTCCCCAAATTCTCTTTTAACGATGATCTGGAACCGTTTATAACCTTGCTGGAGGAAAGTTATTGCAGATGGGTGATTTCTCCAGTTTTCAGCTAGAAACCTGACTATCTTCGAGCCTTTTTCGGCCAACTCCGGCCACGGTGAGAAACCACGAAGGTATAATCTTACTCCTTACCTCCTTACCTTCATTTTGGTTTTCAAATTGTTGAAAATGGTTGAGATTTGACCCTAAATCGAAGCCGGGGAAGTTTCTCAACCAAAATCCCATAATTTTGGTTTTCTTTTTCGTTGGGTCCGGTGACCTGTGAGCCCAATCTGGTTGACCTGACCCACAACCCAACTAACTCGGCCAAAACCAATCTAATATCTAGCTCAGATCCATGACCCAAAATCCAAGTTATTAGCCCGGCCCAAAACCATTAACCCTAACCCAAGCCCAACTCAATACCCCCAGGCCCAAACCCAATCCAATAACGCGACCCATTAACACTAGTCGGTGAGCCCAGGATAGAAAACACACGCCTTTACCGGAGTACTGTGCTCCACAGTCGTCCACGACGTTGACCACAGCAACACTAGCAACTTTTCCGATGAACTTTCTGGTTACCTAACTCGGCGCGTGGCCCCTCGGGCCGCCGCCCCATGGCGGCACATGGGGGAACCCGAGATCGCTCCTTAGGTTTTTCGACGTGTCGAATCCGAATCCGCCATCCGTTTTCTCAAATTCTAACATTTTAGTAGAGTTTCATTAAATGTTCTCTAATTGTGTTTAGGTGCGTTGATGGGAAGCGACCCCGTTCTAGCTAGTTCAGGCGGTTCCCGGGCAATGGAATATCTGTGAGTGGAGCTCTTCTTAAATTGAATATTTTATAACTATCAGTCTAGCATGCATTTCCGATTTCAAGATTTGACCATGTTTTATATTATGCTTTATGGATTTCCATATTTAAGATTACGGAGAATTTGTGATTTATTTAGATTGCTTTTACGAAATATTTATGATTATTGAATTTACATTTTTCTAAGGTTATGAACTATTGGTTTTATACGTATGAAATTTGGTGGATTTTACGAATATGGATTTGCATGGATTTATTTGATGAGGTTTTGAGCTTTTGAACTCTGATGTTTTGGCATGAGTTTTTGAGATATGTTTTCGATAAATATCTAGTAGGTTATCATACAACACACCCACACAACACGGGTATGTACGTTTATGGCCATAGGACACAATTGAGGATATTTATGTTATACCCCTAGCTTCACTAGCGAAACTAGTGTCGGACAACTTCATTAGCCACAGCTAGTGTCAGTGTGTGATGTATTTATTTTCTTCTCTGGCGTAACCCAAAGTCGTACAGCTTCATCTTCGGGTGATATGGCCTCTCATATTTCTTTACTGGTGTAACTCAGTGTCGTACAACTTCAAATTTGAGTGACGGACATGCATTGCCTTCTGGCGACTATGATACCCCTAGAAAGTACAGTATGGATGAGATTTATGGATTTGCCTTCGGGCAACAAAAGCACTATTATTGAGCTCTGTTTTATGCATACTTGTTTTATGTACAATTTCATGGCATGCTAGAGTTTTCAAAAAACTTACCATATTTTTTCAAAACAGGGGGTTAGTATGTTCAGAAAGAAATTGGGTTTATATTATTAGTATTATTATTATAAAATTTGGTCCACTCCCCCTTTTGTTTTGCACCCCCTTCAAGAGTTAGAATTGAGGCATTCGATCCTGGCGTCAAGGAATTTTTGGATAGGTATCATCAAGTCTTCTCAGTGTAGAACCTACTCTGTTATTCGTACATTTTTAATGTAATTCTTCCACATTATTTTTGATTAGTTATATGCTCTGAACATGTTTCCGCATTGGTACATTCCTTTCTAATTACCTATTTTTCTTTGTATGCATGATTAAAAATGGCTTCGTCAACTTCGGGTGTCGACCAGCACCTACCTATCCTGGTATTGAGGATATCGGGATCGGGGCATGCCAATGAGTGAATGCAAATAACAATCAGACTGCAAGATTCAAAGCGGATATCAATCCTGTTGCGTAGATAAATAAAGTGCATAAAAATAAATCACAGCACACAAGGATTTGGCAAGGTAAAACTCCAAAATATGCAGAAACATCCTCGGGCACACAACCAATTAATCAAGTCCAATATGAGAAAAGTAACTTTACAAGACTCACCTAATAGACTTACGCAAGTACCATAACACAATCTTAGGCTAGCATACAAGGACACCCTCGAAGACACCTAATGAATTATGTGATATCCTGGCTCGAATTTTAGTGGTTTATTTCGTTATTGAAGTATTTTAGAAATTTGATTGAAGCTAGTTAGTTAAATTATCCGGTATTGAGAAAAGTGAAATTAGAGGTATTTTGGTCAATTTGAATTTTATTTGACTATTTTGGTCAACTCTTGAGTTGGTTACATAGAGCTCAATCACACGAATGCGTAGAAGAAAATGTTGGCGAAACATAACTTCAACGAAAAATTACAAGCCATTAAAGTCAGGGTCACTTTTGTCATTCGACACCTCCTATCTATGGAAAGCCCCAGAAAGTTCGAGCAGCTTTTCCTTATTTAGAAACCCAACCTGAGGCTTGACCTGTTTACCTTTATCGACCCACGATCTGACCAGTTACTAGGCGAGTTTTTCGACACCGTTTCCAGCAATTTCTGGCGGTAAAAATCTTCGTCACCACCTAGAAATGAATTCTATTCTCACCACAATCACTTTTCACCCATAGTTATCCTCGTTTAACCATCGCAGAAGGTGGTTTGAAGCTCGCCATTTTCATTAAACTTCCTCGCCAACAATCTTCCATTTCCAACCACCCCGACGTCACCTACCACCACCAATACACTCACTTCAATTTGGGCAACAAAACCCTATTTTTGGATTGGGTGTTAGGGTAGTAATGATATCACAAGTTTTCTACTAGCCGGACCTTTTTCGGTAAATTTCACTGTTTTCCATCCATATCTAGACTCTAGCGGAGGTAAAACATCTCATCCTTAAGCTGAGAGTTGCGTTTTGGTATATTTTGGAGTTGGCTTGATTCTGGCAATATCTGTGTCGTCACGTGCGACGACGCATTACCTGATGACCTAGCTTGTTTTCATCTGCAAAATTTTATGCCCTGATTTCATTTTCATTGTTCGTTTGACAAGATTTCATCATTTGAGCATAGTTTCATAATTGATCGTGCACTTGACTTTTGTGATTGGCGCAGATCCGACTGTTGTATCGACATGAAACTTCTTAAGCATGTTAGTAGAATGATTAAAGATCTGTTAAGACTTAGTGGGCCTATGGCATTCCATCTCGGCTGATATGCACCTTAGTTTTCCTAGAATTATGTATAATTTGTCTATAGAGTTCCAAGACGAGACTAGTGTTTGTTTATAGGCGTTGATCGTATTTGAGCACTTTGATTGTGTATTAGGGTGCAATAGCGCAGACTTTAGGTGAGTGACTTTAATATTATATGATATGCTACTACCATTATTTTAAAAATCCCTGCTAGGGCCACATAGGCCCCACCTAGGCGCTAGGTAGCTGACCACCGGCCCGATTAATCCCCCACCTAGGCACCCACCTAGGTTGCAACTCTCACTTAGACAAAAAATAGATAACTTTCATTTTGCGTTTTATTTTTCCAATAAATTGGAAGAGACTTGTTGAATACTTGGATGAACACTCATTATATGTTTGTTCCTCATGTTTTCAATATATTCTAATACTTTATATAGATCATTATATTTTGAAACTTATGTATCCCAATACAATTATGTTCTTTAAGTATAAGTAGGCATTTATATATATGTCATTTAATAAATTCAGCTGAAACTAAAAAAATCACCTATGCTCCCCTCCTCGACGCCCGACTAGTGCCTAGCACTTTTTAGAACCTTGGTTATTACAATAGAAACTCTCTTGTTATATACTGTGTGGATATAACATAGATTTACAAATGATTTTATAGAAAATGTGTGCTACTGTATACTTATGCTATGTTTCAAATAATTGTGAAACGAGAGCGCTTGTAGATAACCGCTAACCCAGACCCACGGGTGATGTGGCGTCAAGTTTGCACCATAGTTGTGTGGTATGTGGATGGTCCTTCTTGGTTAATCCTCATTGGGGGACCATATTATATAAGGGTTGTGCTTGGTTAATACGCATTGGGAAATCCAAGGATTGTGTTCGATTAATTCGCTATGGGTGATCCTTATTACTTATGTATGGTCATATGTACTTTAGAAGTGATAATGCTTAGTTAATCTTCAATGGGTGATCTCTATTTACCATTGCACTCATGAGTGTTCTGCTTGGTTGGTCCGTATTGGGGGACCACTTCCACTTCTGATTTGGTTACCTATTGTAGGCTTTCGCAGAACCGTGTCTCTCTATAACCCTAGTATGATGTTACACGTATGAAAGAAGAGACTGAAGACATGTGTGGCTGAATCTAAAAAGAGACGATTGAAAACGGTTTACATGATAGTGTATCTAAAGTGAACGGATTTAGATGTGAGTCATTCCTACTTGATACAAAATGGATTTAGATGTGAGTCATTCCTACTTGATACAAAAAGAGATGCAATGATGAAAGAGATACCGATCTCATTCCTACACGTGAATGTACTTATGATGGTGTATCATTCTTACACAACTCGGTTGTGTGATGAATAATTATTATCTCGAAAGACGTTTGGTGAAATACGGAATTGAAGAATCATTCATATACATATGGAATGAGGCGTACGGTGATTAAATTATAAAATAAGTGGCAATTGGATCTTTGTGATCGTTCAAAAAACGATGAAAGGTGAGTGGTCACTGGTGAGTCACAATGCGAAGAAGAATGATGGAATGATAATGATGATGATCAAAGTGATAAATTGATCAAGTATTCAAAGAAAAGTCCTGTGTGAGCGCAATCAATACTTTTATATTTTGATCATTTGATTTTACTTTCAGATGTGTCATATTATTGTCGCTTATACGAGCTTCACAGTTTATCTAAGTTCTGCTTTGCTCGATGCACCATTTCCACAACCTAGGGTTGTTTAGCAAAGTAACAGGTAGTGGCTAGGGAAGAGGATTTTAAGTTGTGTGACTGGTGTGGGCAATGGACATGAGGGTAGGGATGATTACCTTTTATTGTAAAATATTTCGCTGAGTTTTGATGTATATTGTATGTATGGGTCTCAGTGATTCTATGTAATATATGTTGTACCGATAATGTTTTATTATCACGTGTTAATTTTGGACGTATCTCGGGATTGGAGCATGACAAGCTACATTAATGCATCGTCTTTCACCATGACGGAAATCTCGCTTCACGATTCTTCTCCACATGACCTTCCACACACAGTCTATATATATGGAATTGTGACGAAACACTAGAAAGATCTCAAACAAGGAACAGATCTTCTACGACATGATATGTGAGCCTCTCAATACTTCTCATCTTGCCTGTCTGTCTATTTGTGTGTATCTTCTACGGCAATACAAGTCAACATATCTATAATGAATCTTAACAAAACCCTATCACATAATGTCAAGTCTTATGGCTTTATTTCGAAAGCCTTAAATGAAATAAGCAAAGACCAACCACTTATGTTAACCCACGACTAAAATCTACGTCATAAAAGGAAATCTAATATTGATTAACTTAATTCAAGACAGACTCAAAATGAAACTTCAAACATGCACACGCAGAAGAAAAAAATACATTTGTATGCATCTAAACTACTTAAGAATACATGTAGGTCTCTAAGTTTTACTTACCATCCTAAACATGAGATTGTGACTTAATTACCGTAGAACAATGATCATCAGTTGGGTTTGATATTGGATAGCTTGAGTAGAACCAATCCTAACATCTAAGACTCAACGTACACAAAAATTTAGGCTAGAGAGCTGCCAATTACGATCGATATGCAGTAATAAATATTATCCTACAATACCCTTTTTGAAAAAAGAGAATCATTCTAATAGTATTATTTTGGGGAGGAAATGTTACATCGTATGTTTAAAGAAATATATAACCTAATACATGCTCCTCTCATCTATCTCTGCAGTCATTTTAGCAGGATAGTTATACATAGTAGAAGATCAAATCTTTGCAGTCAAACAATCAGACATAATAAATTACTTAAGTTGATTCATCACTAGCAAGCCTCTCATCCAATATTGTTTTTCCCATGTACCTGCACCATCACAAATCATAACAAACCATCAAACATCAAAGTGGCATCCATGACATATAACTAATATTAAATTTTGAGTAACCTAATTACGAGTCGACTATGGATTAATTAAAACTGTCGAAAGCCTGTATCGCAGTTAATAAGAGTATTCATTCCTTACACTTGAGGTCCATAATTTAATTTCCCACTCCCTAATGTATAACTTGCATCAGAATGACGTATTAACTTAACATTACATACGTACCTTCCAAGCATCATAACAGTGGCTTGAGGATTGGTTCCGGGGGAGTAAATAAACGTCGAACCGTCGATAACTCGAAGAGCATCGACACCAAGAACCTTGTAATCATGGTCAACAACCCTACCAACTTGGCATCCTCCATGGTAATGCCATATGGTCATGACAGTGTCCTTGCAAAACTGATCCAAAGACCTTGACGCATTGGCATGTTTAGGCAACAAATTTACAGGGCTGTTTGCAGTAATGTTCAGCAGAGCTGCTACTGACATACCCTCATATTTGAACTTAGAGAAGGCCTTTGATTCTATTATTTTCTCAATGGTTTCAATGCCTTGGACACATCTCTCCAAGTCTTGGGGCTCTTTGAAGTAGTTGAATGTGACTGCCGGGTTGTCGTTCGGGTTTCGGGTCCGGAGCTCCATGTGGCCTGTGGAAATTGGACCCATGACTTTCTCAAGAATGAACCCTCCTTTGAAGGCTGCGTCTTCAAGACTGTCCATGTATCCTACAGCTTCGGCTAGGGCTTGTGGGGTCCTTTGCTTTGGTGGCACTGTGGAGAGCTGACCAATCTGCAAAATATGAACAAAATTAATCTACAATTACAATTATAAATTTTATTATCAGTAGTACTATCACTAAGCTTAAACATTAGGGTTTAATCCCAAAATTGGATATTTAAACCCTAAAACGAAGCTCTAAACGACCATCATTTACCCTAGATAACTAAACAAAATATGTCTATAAATAAGATCAAAGTTGCAGAAAATTGAGTAGAAGTAAGTTTTTCTCAAGGTGTTCTTCACAGATAATTTATGTTGAAACGATAATCAAGTCATAGAAAAATTGAAAACAAGAGAGCCGACGATGGTTGGCCAGCGTCTAGATGAGGGACTCCCCATCTCACAGTCGACTCAACAACAGATCAAACTTTTATCTACGAAATATGAATTCATAACTTCCTCTAATAAAATAGAGACTAAAATGAACTATAACGATGGAAGAAACTACATATCTTTTAGTCATTTTAGTAATTTGATGTCTTTTTAGGAGTAAATTAAGTTGCAAGTGGTTTTTTACCATAATGGTAGAAAGGTGTTGAACCCTTGCATAACGGAGTGGGTTCAAACCATGTCGGTGGTTAATCTAACAAAATTTATGGTTTGACAAAAAAAAAAGGAGTAAAGTTTGAATTAAATATAATTGGGAGTGGTGATCAAATTCCTTTTTAGAACCACTTATTGGCCTCAATTAAAGGGATACCTTGGGAGAGAACATTCCAAAGTCTTTGGTAGTAGAACCGCCAGCAAAGTTTTCACCACCGGCAGCTTCAATGTAGCTTCCGAAGTGGGTGATCCCTACCACCTGTATCAGTGAGACCTCCACAGGGATTGGAGAGGGCACAAAAATTGCATTCATGGGGTTGTCAGACATGCCTTGCCCAACCATGGGCTGGTCCACCACCACTGTGATGTTGTGGGCCTTAAGTTGTCCTTCTGGGCCCACTCCACTCAGCATCAGAAGCTGTGGGCTTCCGAGTGCACCAGATGATATAATGATCTCGTTTTTGGACCCGTTTTTTAAATAGGCTCTGTGCTTGGTCCCTGAGGAGTCTCTGAACGCCACCCCATGGGCCAGTGGCCTTGATTTTCCTGTTTAAATATCACAAGACAACAAATATACTAAAATGATTATAGGGTCTTTTGGAAATCATCCTTTTATATTAATTATAACTATAAAAAAAATTGTTTTAGAGCCATATCAAGATCATGTCGTAATCATAATTAAGTTGATATGTACGCTAAGTTGGAAGAAAATTTTGGGTGCAATTACGGATATATCTCTTTATTTATATATTTCTCGTCATATGATAAGAGAAATGTGATAAGAGAAAAGAGATGTTAAGAAATAATATATTCTCAGTTGGATGATAAAATCCCTGAAATTAGAAACATGCTATTAGGTCACATCTTAATCTATGTGTGAATACATCAATCATTTCTTGTCAACAAAAAACATTTTTTATTTCGTTAATTTATATTTTAATACGTGAACATGTAAAAACTTAATTTTTATGTAATTTTTTAACGGATCGTGTCTACAAAGCATATATAACTTTAATTTATAAACAAAGAGGGAAACTCCTAATTACTTGTAAAGAGCCACCATCACCATCAATCTCGTGAGAGTTAGAATATGATTTGTTCATGAATAAAAGATGAGTTTAGAAGATTCGAACATCACAAACCTTTGGTTCTAAACAAGATCTTATGCACAGCAGCATGCAAGAGCACAGTAAGTCCAGTGGGGTTAGCGTACTCTAATAAATCAGCAGCAGTGTGTCTATGTCCCTCCAGATCAAAAATGGTTCCTCCAACCTTCGTCCCGTAGATATGGTCATAAGTGAACCCATTGTAAGGCATCACCCCAGCTTCCATCAAACCATTGCGCACCGCCGATTGCCATGCCTGAATTGGCGGCCGAAACGCCACAAGGCGCTCTACCCATTGGTATGATTCGTTAACTAATCTCCCGTCCCATCCAGCTTCCCTAATTGCAGAAGCATAATTCTTAATCATTCTTAATCATACTTTTACTCATTAGTGATTATATATGTTGAACAAACATAACTATGTATAAGTCACATGATGATATCATGCCAACGTTGAAACTTCGTGTCATAATACTAGCAAGGAAATTGAACATTTGACATGTCGTAATTCTAACTCATTATCCTACCATTCTTCGTCACTTGAACTAACACAATTTTTTTATCACAAAATATAATGTGTTCAATTAGTTTACTTTTTACTGCAAATAAGAAGCTTGTATTCAAATCCTCATATATTTTTTTTTATTATACAAAGTTTAGATTGATATTCAGCAATTAACAATGTGTGACAACAAGTAAACATTAATTACACCTATGTAGATATTATAAACGTATATATACCAAATGTAGTCAGGGGGAGCGCGAGAGTAAAAACCGGCATTCAGACAGCTCCCGCCGCCAAGCACACGGGCGCGGGCGTTAATGACACCATCCTCAGAGATGAAGCGCTGGGAAGGGGAGGCAGGGGAGAGATCAGAGAGTGCACTGCCAAAGGTAGACAAATTTGTAATGTTGGGGTTGCCATAGGGAGAGCCGCCGCGTTCAAGTAGCAAAACGCTGTAATTTTGGGAAAGAGTGGCGGCCAAGGGGCAGCCAGCAGTGCCACCACCCACTATAATGTAGTCATAGTATGATATGTCTGGAGCTGTTGTGGCGTTATGCATGAAGGTGAAGTTTGGGGCTGTAAATTAGAGAGCATATATAAGAATATACGTATACAGATTACACATCTTATGTAAATTAATGGAAATAGGGCTAACTTTGTCATCAGATTAGTGGAGCTTTATACGTGTCACATAATACACATATATCAAACTATACTTTGGTAAGCAAATAAATGCAGGCAACATTTTTAGGTTTATGCCTCTATTTCTGCTCAATGTATGCATGGTAGATGGATCAGGTCCCCACTCATTCACTACAAAGTGTAAAAGAATGTAAATGCACACTAATAATATAAAGGTCAGTATAATAGTTGGAAGTTGGTACATCTAGGGCTAATGAAACTCCAAATTAATTTACTTCGCTGCCTTTGGATTGCTGCTATAGTTGGCTCATGATCTTATAATTTTTCAGATTCACGGTACAATATGATGTTTTAATCTACTTCAATTTCTTGCGGGAGGGAGATTCATACTTGAGTACAAAGAGGTGGACAAACTGTTGTAATCAACTAACCTCTGACTTATATCTACCACAAGTTTGTACAAATGATATTATGCAAGCAGTAGCAGAATGAGTCTATGGATCTTTCTTATCACAGTCATCACAAACGCAGATATATCTCACTGCTCTCATTTCATGCAAACAAATTTCTTAATTAATTTCAACATATTCACAAAACACAAAAAAAGAAAAGAAGGAAGCGAGAAGATCAAGTGTTACCTCTTTCAGCGCCAGAAAAACCATGAAAGAAGAGAATTACAACAACTGCAGCAACAAACAATCTCCACCACCCAAAACCCATTTTTTATAATATCAAGATATATATATCCCACGTACTTTCAAACAAGTACACAGAGGTTTTGTGTGTAGATGTTATGGCCGGCTTAATTGCTTTGCAAACCCTAATGCCTTCCTTCCTTTACAAACCCTTGTGCTTGCCTTCCTTATATAAGTTTCAAGGCAACGATATCAGCTGCTGGAAGTACCGAAAACAAAGCTCACAAAGCCAGTCATGTGTACAGAAAATGAAGCACCGGACCAAAAAAGATTCAAGAAATGCATAAGATGTGATCAAATATATAGAAGCTGGCAAGCTGGCAAGCAAGCAATTAGCTTGGCTAATTTATAGACCAAAAAATAATGCATGCATGAACTATATAATAATTGCTAAATATTTGGTTTTTTGGACCTCATTTAATTCAGCAAATGTCGGTCTTAATCTGCTAGATGGTGTGTGTGTGTGAACACAGAGAGAGAGAAGGAAGTGAGGGAGGAGGGCAGTTGGGTTTTGTTAGACTCTGGGGCCTGTAAATAGGTATACTGGTGGATAATCAGTATCAACTTAATTGTTGGTCACTTGATGTGAGAGTAATTAAGTTGGATCATTCTCCGTAAAATGTTAAAACCTTCGCCCAAAAAAAAAAAAATTTTTCTTCTTATTCAATGACGAGTAGATTTAAACTTGAGACAACTCAGCAAGTAGTTGCAGCTCAAAACCATATACTTCAAAATCATATGTTCATTTACTCCTACTCCAATATCACGTGTATCTTAACAGACATAGATAAATATTCTTAGACAAAGAACTAATTGGTTAAAAAGCAACACCACCACTATCTCTCCCTCTGTGTATACATGTTACAGCAGTGTGTCAAAAGTCATTTTGTGTTTGTATATAGGAGCGCTATGGAATAACGTTATAAT
>JAOTRO020049799.1:0-14922 GCA_028566515.2 Pyracantha coccinea | reverse complement strand
TATAATCACTAAAGGGAGAATTGAAAGTATGTTTCAATTCACAATCGATTTGAAGAGTTCTAATCGCCCATTGCCTCAATAAAAAGAACCTAATGGATTGTACACCATGTATGGTAGAGATTGAAGAAACAATGGAGATGAGTAAGAATAATTAAATGGTTTAATTATTTATGGCTTGGATTAATTAATATGTTAATTAATTAAACGAATAAGTTCGTTATAGACCTCGGGTTAGTTTTGGGCCTCAAGGCCCAATGGGATTTGAATGTCAAGCCAAATAACTCAAGTTGTACGACAACTTGAAAACACAAAGGGCTTCAAAGCCTAATAAACCTAAAATGGCCAGCCATATAGAGAAGGGTAGTGAACTTGCCTTAATTGCAAGTTCACCACTCTGTTGTGAGGTGGTATAAAGGCAACTTTATAGCTATTTCATCCTTAGGGTTTCTTTTGGAGAAAAGATGAGAACACAAAGCTCCTTTTTTCTTTCTAAGAGGCCGGCCACCCTAGAGGAAATTAACTAGCAATCTTACTTCCTCTAGGTCACTCATCTCTTCATCCATGCTCTCCTTGGTGTGGAGACTTAAAGGTTCTCTATTTTGGGAACTTGGAGAATCCATTCTACCATCCTCATCCAAGAAATAAATGGAACTAAGAAGTAAGGAATGAAGGCCCTATCTCTTGGGTGAGTAGCCTTTGCTTATGCAAAGATGAATCAACAAAGGTATAATATTTCTCAACTCATTTAGTTTTTGAGTTGAGTCTTAGTTCATCATAACTGCTAGGCTTTGAATTTCATGGGTAAAGTTTTGTTTTTCAGTGCATACAAGCATGGTTCCGCCTTTTAATTGTCAATTCGTGTAGGCGAGGTATCAATAGCAAAAATGCATTTTGGTTCTATGGTATAATTCCACATCACCCCAAAATACGTTTCAAAAACCATGAGACCCCCCAAACTTGCTTGAACGCATCTCATTATCCATAACAAATGTGTGAGCAACCAGTGTGATTAAGAAACTTTGCTAGAAGTTATGGTAGAGACTGCCAAAGTATTACCTACAATAGAGGATCAAAAGTAGGACTTAAACACACAAACCAGTAAAGAGGAAATTGAAAATTCTTCAAACTAAAAATGATAGATGGAAACTTGGGTTGCCTCCCATGAAGCGCTTTAGTTAATGTCTAGAGCTAGACATCCTGTTGGAGCTAATTCAAATAATAGGTTTTTTCAAAGTGATAGAATCCTTAGCTAGATCATATGGAGACTCCTTGTATAACTTAAAGTGATGTTCATTAACTTTGAAGAAAAAACCAGTTTTCATATTTTGGGTATCCACAGCCCCATGAAGATGGACCTGTACAACACGATATGGACCATTCCAATGCGATTTGAGCTTTCATGGGAATAGTTTCAATCTCGAATTAAAAAGAAAAACCTTCTGACCCAGATGGAACTCTTTACGAAGGATGTGAGCATCATGAAATTTCTTAGTCTTATCCTTATAAATCTTTGCATGCCTTATCCCATCCAAAACATCAACACGAAAATACTCTTCAAGTTTGAAATGACGCTTGACAGCTTCAAAGAGTGTGAGCACAACTGACTCTCCTTGCACCCTTAAGGTTAAAGTACCTACTTCCACATCAATAAGTGTCGGGCCGATGGCCATGAACAATCAGCCTAATATGAGAAGCACTTCCTTGTCTTCCTCCATATCAAGTACAATGAAATCAATTGGAAGATACAATTGATCCACTTTAATAATCACATCTTCTAGAATACCCAAAGGATAAGTCATGGACCTATCTGCCAATTGAAGACTCACAAATGTGGGCTTGAGTTCTCATTTACCTAATTTTTGAAACACATAATAAGGCATAAAGTTAACACTTGCACCTAAATCAATCAACACTTTAGGAAAATCAAGACTACTAATAGTACAAGAAATAGTGAAACTCCCTGGATCTTTCTGCTTGGGTGGTAGCTTATGTAAGAGGACAGCATTGCATTGCTCAGTTAAAATCACCTTCTCGTATTCCAAGAACTTTTTCTTATTAGAGCATAGCCTCTTTAGAAATTTGGCATATGATGGGATTTGTTTAATAGCATCTAATAGAAGCAAATTGATTTGAACCTTAGCCAACGTCTTCATGAATTCAATGGCTTGTTGATCCTTGGAACGTTGTTGTTGTTGTTGTTGCAGAAATGGCAAAGGTGGAGTGTATGGTGGCTTGTCAGAAGGTGCAAATAAACTGCCAAAACCCTTTTCCTTGTTTGCATCAAGGTTGGGTTGAGATTGTACTTTCTCACTCATGCGTGGATCTAGATTGCTTGCTATAGAAACAAAGACCAAGACTTTGTAGCCAACGGTGCATTTTCAATAAGCTTTTCTTCTTCCACTTCGACCATATGATGCACCACTTCTCTATTGTCATAACTCTTGCCACTTCTCTGTTGGCTCGGGAACCTTCCTTTCTCTCTTTCATTAAACTTGGTAGCAAGCTGTCCAACTTGAGTCTCCAAATTCCCCACTGATGTCATGAGATTCTGAATTCTAGTTTGGGTGGATTGGATAAAATTGTTGGTGCTATTAGAGAGAATGGACATAAGTTGAGCTAGCTGCGACATTTGGTCTCCAAGAGATGGTTTCTTAGTCTCACTAGTTGATTGGTAAGACTGTTGATATTGACGCGGCTGTTGGTTGCCACTCCAACTCGGATTGGGAGGGTTCTTCCACCAAGGATTATATGTATTGGAATGAAGGTCACTCTTGGGTCTATCATAATTATCCACCATATTTACATGTTCTTGCACACGCTTAGGGTATCTATCCTTGTTGGGGCATTGAGTAATGTCATGAGTTGTGTCACTACAAATGATACAAGCTTCTTGGGCATTGGGCATGGAAGAGACTTGCATTATGGCACCAAACTTGGCATTGAAATTCTTCTCCAGTTTAGCAAGTTGAGCAGAAACATTAGGAGAACTCTGACAAACCTCGAAAACCCCCACCCTTTTGTGTTTGTTCTTTTGTCTATTGTTGGGATCCAAAAGCCATCATATCAAAAAACTCAAATGCTTCCTATGCTATTTTCGACATTAGTGACTCTCCAGTAGATGCATTCACTTGACTCTTGGTGGTGGCATTGAGACCATAATAAAAGATGTTCATTTGAAGGTCAGAATCAAACCCAGCTTGACGACACTTTATGTACATCTCATTATATTGTTCCCATGCTTCATGGAAAGCCTCGTTTGGCTTTTGAGTGAAAGCCAGTATCTCTTTCTTGAGTGCAAGAGTCTTGGAAGAGGGAAAAAACTTATTGAGAAATTTTTCTTGCAATTTTGTCCACTTTGTGATGCTATTGGTAGGGAGCGAATGCAGCCACACCTTGGCTTTGTCCTTCAAAGAGAAGGGGAACAAACGTAACTTGATAGCTTCAGGAGTGAAACCTCTAATTATGGTGTTGTCATATGCCTCCATAAAATCAGTCAAATGCATGTTGGCATCATTGTTTGGCAACCCATGAAAGGACGGCAATATGTTGAGGATGTGAGGCTTGATTTCAAAGGTTGTCCCATCTTCTACATCTGGATATACAATGCACCTTGGCATTGTATTGACTCTCACTACCAATGAATTCCTTAAAGGTTGACCTGTTGCAGGTAAGGCAAGGGCCATGTTTGAAATTGGGTCCAACGGTTGGGAAATAGATGTGCTGCTCTCAGGATCACAGAACAACTCCTCGAGAAAATTATCACAAAGGTTGGAATCTCGCGCTAAATATCTCTCTCTAGCTAACTTCCTTGCAGTTGTCTCTGGTTCAGGGTCGTAAGGAGCAAGAACTTGATTCTTGACCTTGTTCCAATCACCGTATACTAACTATAACCAAAACAAACAACAACAAAATATCAAGCCAAATAAAAAATAAAACTTATAAAGAAACTAAATAAACAAAAAATTTCTATTTTTTTATACAAAAAAAATAAAAATAATAACGACTAAAAAGAATAAGACATAATCATAAGCATAAGCAAAATAAACACAAAAACTCAAGAACTATTGGCACAGTCCCCGGCAACGGCGCCAATTCCTGGCTAGAGATTTTACCACCTGTAAAACAAGGGTTAAACCATAGAAAATTTTTGCAGGAAAACAAGTTTTGTAGTATAGAATGGCTCAAGCAAGGTTGATCACCTTAGGGACTGGTATAAACAATTTACTAGTTTTTGGATTATTTGACTTAATTAACTCTAAGAATTGGAATAATTTGACAAAACTAAATACATGATGTAAACAAATATATAAAATGGGAATTGGCTTATAGAAATAGTGATTTAATTAAACAAAACAAGTAAATGTAGAAACTCAATATAGTAGAAATAACTGAAGAAAATTCGATTGACAAGACACTAGAGTTCGACATTTACCAACAACACTCCTACGTAGCACTTCCAATTGCTTAAGTAATCGAAAACACAAATGCTTGGAAGGTTGGATTTTTCCTTATGTAGTTTTACTTGTGGCATTCAAGTTAAAACGCATACCACTGCATGCAATTCATCCATGATATTTGGATTAAATATAAACATGAGTGATTCATTAATCTTGGTGAAAATCCTTTTGGTAAACCATGTAATCCCTAAGAGTATGATATTTACCTTAGGAGAAATTACAATCTTCAATCACAAGAAGCATAACCAATTTTAACATGACATTCATTCAAAATTGCATCCGATGACTTTCCTAAGTATCTTAATGGCGATCATGTATCAAGGCACATAGATAGTTTAATTCAGTGAGTGAAAATATCAAAGTAAGCATGTAACAACACTTAAGCAATTAAAAGACAAATCTACGTAATCATGTTGAGGCTTATGGCCTCACTCTAGCAAAAGGAAATTAGTTACACATACTTCTCTTAATACATAAGGAATTATCCATGAAAAATCAAAGAAAGAATACAACCCTTTTTACAACAATTCTTCTCTTCAAATGTGAAACTGCAACACCCATTCCATTTTCTTCTCTTCATGTGGATATGAACGTTTTAGGAATGAACATAGGAGAAATGTCTCGTTAATCAGACTTACTTAGATCACTTCTCTCTTAGATCGAATGCATTCCTTGGATTCCCTTACTAATTAAACACATGATACAATAAACAGTGATTAAAAATAAGTTTTTCCCTTCATTAAACAAATAAGAGTTTAACATAATGAGTATTACGAAAGCTATTACATCAATGAGTGGCTTTATGGGCATACTTCCAACAATCTCCTACTTGCACTCAAAGCCATAGTCCCATATATCTAATACCCATCTTTTCCATATGGCGGTCAAGTTGGACTTAAGACATTGCTTCGTTGGTGGATCTGCTACGTTATAAGCAGAGGCAACATTGCGAAATAGTTCCATACCACATACCACCATTTGGATTAGATTGAGGCATTCACTCTACGAATTGAAACAATCCAGGCGGATGTGGTATAACCATTTGAATGGGTATCCAATTGGTCAAGGAGATGTGAATAACAAAATATGTCCTTGGGTGTTTATAAAGAAGTCATATTCCGAACCCGTGATAGTAGTAGTTTATGTTGATGACACGAATCTTATTGGAACTGCTGAAGAGCTTGAGAAAAACATCGCTGGGTTTAGTGATTTCTCTGATAGCTTTGCTGGGATCTCCAAATCGAATAATTGGTCCTCAGATTCGATCTTTTTATTTCTCTTATAAAAAAGTTTTGACCTACACCCTGAGCAGAGATGTATGCTTTATATAGGTAGTGGATTCATGTGCACTCATGGGATGACCCTTTTTTTTAGTAATGAAAAAATCCCATTGCATCCAAATCAATCAAGATCTAAGTAGTTGTTCAGTAAACTATTATGCTTCTCGCCCCAACGCATCTATCTAACCGAAGCCGACCATTGAACCTCCAAAATCAGGATAGGATGTTCCTGCCTTCTATTCTTAATAGGAGGAATCACCCTGATAAGAGCATTTATAGTTGGATCAGTAATGGGGGAAACGCTTTAAAAAAAAAGTCATGGATAAACTTGTATTGCAGAAGCGGTCTAATCACCTGAAGTCAAAATTTGAGATGAAAGATCTTAGAAATAATCAATTGTCTCAACCTTGAGATCGAGCATCGTTCTTACGGTAATTTGGTACACTAGTAGAACTACACGTAGAACGTGTTAGGTTGCTTTAATCAGGATATGTGAAGCCTTCAAGCACTTCTATGGTCGTTCAAACACTAGATGCAAAAAGAGACATTTTTCGTCTTAAATACGTTGAGGAATAAGGTTTGGAGTTTGAAGCTCCATATATGACTGATGCTTTATTGTACTAAACTCAATGCACTTCATCGTTAATCTTTTGGTAAGATATAGCAATGCGCCAACATGCCAACATTGGAATGGTGTTAAGAAATCCTTTGTTACCTTAAAGATATTATAGATCTGTGCTTATTCTATCCTTATGAATCTCATAATAGATCATACTCCCTTGGTCTTTAAAATGATGTTTTCCTTGTTGGTTATGCTAACGCAGGTTATTTATCTGACCCTTATCTGACCCACACAAGGCATGTTGTCAAACAGATTATGACTCCATTCATGACCCCCTTGTCCTCTAGCTCCTTAAGGATGTGAACAAGTTAAAGGCCGAATGTCAAGCCGAGATACCTGACTGGAACCAACCCAGGCCTGGCCCTCTTACAAGGAGGATCCTTTACATACCCCTCCAAGTAAAGATAAAGCAGAAGCTCGGGTTAAAAGTATATACGGGAAAAGAGGATCTGATTGAACACCATAATCTCTTTGATTCCACCATGGTATACCAGATGCATACCGACGAAGAGCGATGTCTTCTCTTCCCCTCGACCCTCTCTGGCAGAGCTCTAAACTGGTATTGCCGCCTTCCACCTGACACGGTAGACTCATTTGAAGAATTAAGGAAACTGTTTGTCTCTCAACATATTTTCCAGACTGATCATTTGCATTTTGCAGATGACTTATACACTATTAGCCAGAAGCCAGATGAGTCACTACGAAAGTATGTCGGCCGCTTCAGCTATGAGTATACCCGCTGCGCTGAGGCGGATGACAAGACCGCCCTCAAGCCTTCACGGTAGGCCTATGTGACTGTTTCTTCAACTACATAATCAATGCCAACACATGGAAGACTTACTCTGAGGTGATGGCATAGGCTTACAACCATGCCTCCACTGAGGCAATGACTTATCAAGGGAAACCCCTTACAATCGTCCCTTATCAGCAAGGGGGAAGTGGAAGCCAGATCAAACCAAATGAAAAAACCTCAACCTTCAGAATAGCGCCTCACCCTGCCTTACTTAATGCTTCGCCAAGTCAACAGACGTATCAATCTCAGGACAAGAGCAAAGATTTCCATCCTCACCAGTCTCATCTTAGTAAAAAGAGTAAGAGGCATTATCACGATAACCAAGGGTATCGCCACGATAATGCCTGCCCCCAGGCAGTCAACGTGGCGGGCCAAGCATGTGTCAAGACAAGCTCTACCCTGAGGTATGAGACATACACACATTTGAACGCCACATGCACGGCCATTTACCCTAATATAGCTCACCTAATACCGAAGCTAAAGCTGAGGTAGCCGGATTACAAGTCCACAAAGAACACAAGCATGTTTTGTTGCTACCACGAGTATAACGGCCATGACGGTGAGAAGTGTATCACCCTCTGTGGCCATATTGAAGCTTTGGCACGTGAAGGAAAATTTGATCAATTCCTCTTTCATCCTCCAAGGGATAATCGTAACCAATGATAAGTGAATGTAATATATTCCATAAGTGGTGGCACACCCATAGCTGAATCTTCCAACAGAGCCATGAAAAATAATGAACGAACTTTGAGGCCTGGCCACCAAGTGTTTCACGTGGAAAACATCAGGGGAGGAAAGTATCAAAAGCTTAACTGGGACCCAATATGTTTCTACCCCGAGGAAAAAAGAAGTATCATCTACCCTCACAACAAACCACTGATCATGGAAGCTCACATATACAACTTTGATGTACGAAGAATCCTTGTAGACACGAGGGCTTTGGTCAATATCATGTTCGCTGAAGCTGTCAGGGCACTTAATGTAGTTGAACACTTGCTTGATCACTTGATTTCTTCTCTGATAAGCTTCTCCAGTGATATCGTGCAACCTTTAGGGAGCACACACTAACCCTTCACCATTGGTACAGGCCCTTACATAGCTACCAATTCCACTAACTTCCTAGTGGTTGACTGCCCAACCGCATACAATGTCATCTTTGGGCGCACATGCATCAATGATCTCAAGGCTATGGTATCCACACATATGTTGTTAATGAAATTTCCAACCCCATTTGGCAATGGTTACATCAGAAGAGATCAACTTAGTGCACGATCATGTTACAACACTTCAGTTAAGCAACAATACCTGCATGTGCCCAAGAAAACCCTTTCTACAAATGACCAAGTCATAAAGACCAGCCAGATAAAGCCAACTTGGATCTTCATTATGGCAACAGTCAACCCGATGATCCTCGAGATGACTCTTTCACCAGCAAGCACAGCCTGTTGAAGAGTTGAATAAGGTATCTATCTCCAAAGACTATCTGGATCGCATAGTAAAGATTTGAACCACCTTGTCACCACCCCTACGGTTGGCATTGATCTCATTTTTTGCAAAAGAACACTGAGCTCTTCGCCTGGCCATATGAAGACATGACAGGCATCTCTCCCGATATCATCTGTCATCGCTTAAGTATTGACCCCAAGATCAAGCCAGTGAGGCAAAAGCGAATACCTTATGATGCTGAACGGTACGAGGCAATGAAGGCTGAAGTTGAAAAACTCAAAGGCATTGGCTTCATCCATGAAGTCAGTTATCCAATGTGGGTAGCAAATGTGGTATTTGTTAAGAAAAATCCAACCAAGGAAAGTCTCTTGCTTCAAAAGACCTTGTGGAGAATGTGTGTCGACTACACCGACCTAAACAAAAGACGCCCAAAGGATAGATTTCCCCTTCCCCTCATTGATAGGCTTATAGACTCTACAACAGGGTGTGAACTCTTGAGCTTTATGGATGCTTACTCAGGGTACAACAAATTCTCATGAACCCTCCGGACCAAGAACATACGACCTTCACTACTAGCAGATGAGTATATTGTTATAAAGTCATACCATTCGGTCTAAAGAATGCAAGGGCGACTTATCAGATACTAGTTAATTCAATGTTCACTGAACAGATTGGTAAGAGCATAGAAGTTTATGTTGATGATATGCTAGTCAAGAGCAAACATGCTGACCAACATATCACCAACCTATCTGAAACCTTCCTCATCTCGAAGAGGTATCGAATAAGGTTGAACCCTAACAAATGCGCCTTCGGCGTGGGATTTGGAAAATTCTTGGGCTTCATGAATAGCCAACGAGGCATTGAAGCTAACCCTGAGAAGATCAAAGCAATCATTGACATGAAAGAACCAGTAACTTCAAAAGACATCTAGAGCCTTACTGGCAAGGTGGCAGGCTTGACCAGGTTCATCTCTAAGGCCACGGACAAATGTGCTCCTTTTTTCAAAGCACTTAAGGAAAGTAAGAAATACATTACGTGGACTGATTAATGTATCGAATAATTCAAGAACCTCAAGGAGTACATGAGTAAAGCCTCTTTACTCTCCAAACCTGAAGTCGGTGACACCCTAATTGTCTATCTGTCTGTTTTGGGTTCAGCTGTCAGTTTCGTTCTCATTTAAAAGGATGGTAGTGTCAAACGGCATATCTACTACGCTAGCAAGGCTTTCCAAGATACAGAGACACGATACTCCAACATTGAGAAATTAACTCTAGCATTAGTCATATCTGCTCGGAAACTTCGTCCTTACTTCCAAGCGCACTCCATCATCGTGCTTACCAATCACCCTCTTGGACAGATACTTCAGAGTTCTGACACTTTGGGGTGAATGATCAAATATGCAATAGCACTGGGTGAGTTTGACATCTCCTACCAACCAAAGCCAGCTAAGAAGGGCCAAGCAGTTGCAGATTTCATCGCCGAATTCACTTATCCTGTTGACGTTGCTTCTACACCTAAAGTAGTGGCTTCATTACCCCCGGAAGCTCGGAAGGTAGAACCAACATTCCAAATATGGACTCTATATGTTGATGGCTCATCTAAGCAATAGGGTTGTGGAGCAGGGCTAGTCCTGACTACCCCCGACAAAGTGGCGATGGAGTATGTTCTTCGTTTCAAATTCAAGGCATCAAACAATGAAGCCGACCGAGTATGAAGCCATTTTAGTAGGATTATGTTTGGCCAAACATCTTGGAGTTAAACAAATTGATATCTTCAGTGACTCCCAATTGGTGGTTAACTAGGTCACAAACAACTTTGATGCTAAGGATAGCTCTATGGCAGCATATTTTGCGCAAACAAAACTTTTGCTCCAGCATTTCCACTACCAGATCACCCAAATTCCTCAAGCGGCAAACAATCATGCAGACACCTTGGCTCGCCTCGCCTCAGTAATGGAAGACAAGATTGGGAGAAAAATTCCTATCGAATTGTTGACGGCACCAAGCACCATGGTCGCGGAAGTGTGCGGCTTACAACAGGGAGATAGTTGGATGACCCCGATTTATAAATTCCTTACTCATGGCACCCTTCCTAATGATAAAGTCCAAGCTATGTAGATTCGATACAAGTCTACCCGCTACCTGATCATTAATGATCAACTCTACAAGCGAGGTTTTAACCTGCCATACTTAAGGTGTCTTACGCCTGCTGAGGTAAAAATTGTCCTTCGGGAAATACATGAAGCAATCTATGGAGATCATGCTGGATCTCGGTCACTAGCGCACAAGGCTTTTCGCGAAGGATATTACTCACTAACACTCCACCAAGATGCCATCAAAGTATCCCACTCGTGTGACAAGTGTCAACATTATGCGACTATTCCTCACTCCCATCCTAAGCCACTCATTCCCACGACCAGCCATTGGCCTTTCGCCTAGTGAGGACTTGATTTGATAGGTCCAATGCCTGTGGGGAAAAGCAAGGTCTGTTATACAACCGCTGTAGTTGACTACTTCACAAAGTGGGCCGAAGTAGAACCTTTGGCAACCATTACCGAGGCAAAAATAGAAGACTTCGTATGGAAGAACATCCTTTGCATATTCCGTATTCCTAATATGATAGCCTAATATGATAGCCACTGACAATGGGCGACAGTTCGACAACAAGTAGTTTAGGATGTTCTGCTCTAAGTTCAACATCAACTTATGTTTCACCTCCCCAGCTTATCCCCAGTCTAATGGACAAGTTGAGGCCATCAACAAAATAATCAAACACACTTTGAAAACCAGCTTGGAGAAGGCTAAAGGCTACTGGCCAGAATTTTTACCCCAAGTTTTTCGATCATACCGAACTTCATATCGGACTTCAACAGGAGAAACTCTATTCTCAATTGCCTTTGGTACAGAGGCAGTTGTCCCAATTGAGCTTGAGCAAGCAATGTTTCGAGTCCAGAACTTCATGCAAAGTGAAATGACAAACAACTCACCCTCAACTTGGATCTAGTCAAGGAACACAGAAATCAGGCTCACTTGCGGAACGTCGCCTACAAGAAGCGCATCTCTAACTACTACGACTCAAGGGTCAAACCTCGCTCTTTCAAACTGGGGAACTGGGTATTGAAGAAAAAATTACTCTGCGACAAAGTCTCGAGTGAAGGCACATTCAGTCTAAACTGGGATGGACCGTTTGAAGTTGTTGGAATCAGTTGCCTTGGCTTCTACAAGCTCAGAAGCTTCGATGGCAAGACCCGTGGCCATCCATGGAACACTGATCACTTGAAGCACTATTACAAGTAAATTCACATTGTACAAGTGTTAAGCTATAGTCATTTAGCAACCTATGTAATGAAGGCCATTTGGCATGAATTCAATAAGGATGTGATTTAGACAACTTGGTCCTAACTCTTTCACATTCCTAGCAATGAAGCACTCAGGTTTGGAGCTTTAACATGAATACTTCCAACATGAAATAAACTCTAAGCACATGTCAAAAAGACTATACAAATAAACGAACAACTTCACCGTATATTCGTTCAATCATACCCATGGCATGGCTTATATCCAAACAAGGGAACATAGCCAAGCATTCATAAATAATAGTGCAACCACTTGGCAATTAACATCAAATTATACAGTGCATGACCATAAACATCCATAAACAAAAGCTCTCAGGCTTATAACATGGCACATGCCATACAAACAACAAACTAGTACATCCAGAGTACAGAATTTCAACCTTGAATGTAGAAATTGTCGAACCTTATAAATGTAGAAATTGTAGACCCTTCAATGTAGAAATTGTCAACCTTTATGCTTGTCTGAAGACCTTCTATTTGTTCTCAAATCCATGCCTTTGGGTGGATTTGGCTTTGTTTTGTGTCTTGATTCGTCCATGGGAGAATTTAGGCATGTTTTGTGTCTTGTTTCAGCCTCTTTCCCTTACCTTGGCTGAATTATAGAGCTTGTTACCTATGTTGTGAGCAATCTTCAATTCTTGCTTGTTTTATGAAGATGCTTTAGCTTTCTTTCCATTTTTGGGAGCAACTTTGACCTCTTGCAAATTTAAGAGGGATTTTCTCCCTTTTGTCGACTTTTAGGAAGGTTTTGTACTTCCTCTGCTTGATTTGTGCCACATGTCTTTGATGACTTGTCTATTTGTGATGAGTCATATGCCACGTGGAGCTTTGTGATGCATCATTTATATGCAACAAAATTTACATGTCTACAAATGCCCCTACTTCAAGGTGCGTTGTAGGCATGTGCTTGTCACATGCAAGGAACGTGTTTTGAAGTCCTGCAATGTGAATGTTCTAACTCAAGGGTCGTCGAGACTTGATCTTGAATTAGTTTTCTTCTTCAAGGGCCGTAGAGGCGTATGTCTTGACCGAAAACATTTCTTCAAAGGCCGTTGAGGCATATCTCTTGGACGAAATATTTCTTCAAGGGTTGTAGAGGCTTGATCATGAATGAAAATGAAATTTTTCTTCAAGGGCCATGGAGATTTGATCTTGAAAAAAAAATGAAAATTTTCTTCAAGGGCCGTAGAGGCTGGATCTTGAAAGAAAATGAAAATTTTCTTCAAGGGCCGTAGAGGCTTGATCTTGAAAGAAATTTTGGAAATGGATAAATCAACACATACTTATTGTGCATATTGATTTTCCATAATTTTTTGACAAAATACATTTGGTGTATTTTGAACTTTTTCCTTGTGGTTGTAGGGAAAAAATGTTTTTCCTTCCTTAGGTAGGAATCTCCTTCAATTTTGGTAATAAGGGTGATTCCTTCAAAATATTGGAAAGCTTTGGTGATTTCCTTCAAGGTTTTTAGAAAGATTTAATGCTTGTCCTTGGGTAAGTAGGATTTGCATTTTTTTCCTTTCCCTTTTCATTTTTTTTTTCAGCCAAGGAAGGTGTTTTCCCCTTTGATTTGGGAAACTTTAAGATTTGTCCTTACCTTGGAGGGATTTCCTTTTGAATTTTGGCAACGAGAGGTACTTTCCTTTGATGTTTTTGGAAATTTAGAAGCCATTTTCCTTATTTTTTTTTCTTTTTTCTTTTCTTTTCAGTGCTGATTTTTATTGCAAAAAAAACAGCATGCTTTTCCCTTGTTGGCCTCAACTACATTGCCATTTTTTGCTTGGAATTTGCTTCCTTCTTGCAGCTGGAATGTGCTTCCTTGTTTTGATTTTCCTTCTGCTATTTGGTATGTATTCTCCCTATAGCATTAGGAAGCAATTGACACTTATTTATAGGGCAATTGGGTGTACGTTTTTGTCACAAAACATCCTTGCCGTGCATTACCTCTATGCTTGCCATGCCTTGTAGCTGCTTGGAGCTACCGTGGGTTTGCTTGTTGCTTGGTGTCATTGATTGTAGCTACTTGGAGTCATGCCTTTTGCCATTTGGTGCTTGTTGCACTGCGTCAGTTTTTACCACGTGGTACTGTGCAAAAGACTGCAGCAGGGCTTCGATGTGTAGTGCCTTTTGGTCATAGTTTCCCTCAGTGGTGGCATTGCCGTGCAGTGCAAGAAACTGCTAGCGTAATTGTTGCAAGGTTGCATGCCTTGTAGGATGTTTTGAATAACCATCTTGTAGCTGCCCCCTTTGCTGTGCTTCTCAAGCTTTGTGGCTAATTTCTTTTCATCATTATGACTTTGTCATCGTTGTCCTTCAATGCTCACGAGGTTTGTCTCGCATGTCTTTTGCTTTAGCAAAGCAATATTTTTTCCTTCTTGCCATCCCACTTTTTATGCTTATGTTGCCTTGTTTATTTTGTTGCAGCCATGGTTTTTTTCAAGTGCTTTAAGAGCAATACCATATCCATTCTTGAGAAGGAATGTGATTCGCAAGATAGGGGAACGATTTTGAAACTTTATGCACCGTTAACTGACCCTAAGGCATTTGTTCTTCCTGCAGAAGACAACTCGATGCATATCAAGTCGTGGTCATCTGAAGTATCTTAGGAGGTGACAGATTTTGATTGACCAAATATGAAGAAGAAGGCGTGTACATCGAGGATTCTTATCTTGAATCCTTCACACCATGTTCTTGACAATCCACCAGCTTTGTTTGAGCTTCTTGGTGATCACATCTGTAGCGGAGCTATGACTTGGAATAGCACCTTGTCGACTTCTGGAGAAGCCATCTTTGCTGAATTTTACTAGGAGTGGCTTGAAGATGTCTTAAGCCGATCCAAAGATATGCTTACCAACGTGGGCCGTTATCATGCTATGTATGCATCTTTGTTTAGTTATGATCGTCGTTCTTCCGTCCTTCGTGCGTTCTTTGAGCATTGGTGTTAGGCAACCACAACATTTCACACATCA